>PVIH01014504.1:0-53513 GCA_004025045.1 Sigmodon hispidus | reverse complement strand
TCTGGGTGTATACCCTAAAGAGGCATATTCACACTCCAAAGGTATTAGCTCAACTATGTTCATAGCAGCATTATTTGTAATAGCAAGAACCTGGAAACAACCTAGATGTCCCTCAACTGAAGAATGGATTAACAAACTGTGGTACATCTACACAATGGAATACTACTCAGCAGTAAGAAAAAATGATATCCTAAAATTCACTGGCAAGTGGATGGATTTGGAGAATATCCTCCTGAGCGAAGTCTCACAAACTCAGAGAGATAAGCAGGGGATGTACTCACTCACTAGTGGTCTCTAAACAAACAAACAAGAAAAAAAGCCAAACATGTCCAAGCAGCAAACCACAACCACTGAACATCTTGGGATCAGAAACACCCTGGACTGACCCTTCAAACCCCAGTCCATCTATAGGAACACCTGACTCACTCTTGAGGGAGGGGAGACAAAACTGGATTTGGCCGGGAGTGAAGACTGATCCAAGCATTATTGGGCCAGTGTGACCATAGGACTGTCTGCTCCCTGCCCAGGGAGGGGATGGGGAGTTGCAGAGAAGAAAAATGACCTGATGTGGTGGGAAGGGGAAGAGACCTTCGATAAGGATATACAGGGATGGAAAAAAAATTCAGAGGGAAAGCTGAACACAAAGAAAATATATGTGTAGCAATCTTATTTGCATTTCCACCCATGATAAGCCATGCTTATGATTATAATCCCCTGTATAGTTATTGTTAACTCTTCGACATTTTTAAATTGTTTTTACTGTTTTTTTGATAAATACAAAATAAAGAAGGAAAAAAAAAAAAAGAATCCAAGACTGAAATCATATGTACTCAGGGAAGACATCAAATCTGCAAATTTTATAATGAACTATAAATAATACAACCACTTAATTAAATCAGTTATGCTGGCTGGTTTTATGTCAACTTGACATAAGTTAGAGTCTCCAGAGAGGAGGGAGCCTCAAGTAAGAAAATTCCTCCATAAAATACAGCAAGCCTATTGGGCATATTTTTCCTTTTCTTTTCTTTTCTAAAAAAATAATGTATGTCATTTATTGAATTTTGGAAAGTGTAACATATGTAACATAGTAGTATGAGCAATGACCCTATAACTTGGATAATTAGCACATAACAACATAGAAGATAATGTAGGAGGGCCAGTTCATTGTGATTGGGGCAACCCCTGGGAAGATGGTCCTAATTCTATGAGAAAACCGACTGAGCAAGCCATGGAAAGCAAGCCAGTAAGTATCACTTTTCCATGGTTTCTGCATCAGCTTCTGCCTCCCTTCGCGTTCCTACCCTGTTTGGGTTCCTGCCCTGACTTTCTTCAGTGATGGACTATGACGTAGAAGAGCAAGTCAAATAAACCCTTTCCTCCTCAACTTGCTTCTGGTCATGGCGTTTCATTATAGCAACAGCAACCCTAATTAGGACACCAGCATAATCTCTAACTACATAATAAATATCTGTCCTTATACTTCTAGGTAAGATCTTATACCTCATCAAGAAAAATTCTTTTTGCAACAGTTGGAGACCATTATAGAAACCCACAAACAGTTAACATTCAGACTTGTGGAGCCCAGTTCCTACTGATATATTTACAGTACAATTCCTGAATCAAGGGAGAGGAAGCAGAAAGATTATATGAGCCATATAAACAGGGAGTTTGCTGTAAGACTGTCCCCTAGAAATGTTAGAGGTTACACCCACGAAGGCTCATCACCGTGGCTGACTAAATATGCTACCAATAAGGACATCAGCCATAGCCATACTGATGTTGAAGAGAGAAAACTCTGGAGACCTCAGCCCTGTACAAAGAACAACATGCAGTACTGAGAGCCAGAGAAATCGTCTCCCCCATGGAAGCTCACATCAATTGATTATTCAATACAAAATGTTCAGCCCTAAGAACATACAAGCAACATTATGTGGATGGAGCAGGCATACTTATGTACTTAGGAACAGATTTTTTATATATATAGTATATATATTATATATGTAGAGTATATGTAGTACATATGTTATGTGTAGTGCATATAGTATTTATATGTCCTAGTTAGGATTTTTTATTGATGTGATGTGTTTTATTGCAATAAAAAACCCTTACTAGGACATATAAATACTATATGTACTACACATAACATATGTACTACATATACTCAACATATATAATATATATTAGGAATATGTATATATTCATAAATATACAATTAAACCTGTACATATATGTATATGTCATATAATTATATATTTTTGCATGTAAAATAATATATATGTTATATATAACACATGAATTTGTATGTATATAGTACATATACTAATATATGTAACAATATAGGTATACTAATATATATGTAACAACATATGTTACAAAATAGCAATTTAAAAAATGGGTATGAACTTGAGGGTAAGTGGGGTCACATGGAAGGATTTCAAGGGAGGAAAAAGAAGAGGAAATTACATAATTACATACATTATAGCCTCAGAAATAAAAGCACTATTAAAAAAAGACACAGGGCAAGTCATAAAGAACCAGATATTTGCTCTATAGTCTCTCCTGTTTTAGAATACCACTTGAGGTATGATGCCTATTGAAATTACAGGGAGTCAGTGAAGATTCAAACTTTGGTCAAGAATAGAAACAAAGAATTTAATTCTATCAATAAGCTAATAGTGATTTAAGCTAAAAAAAAAGAACTATAATGTGAAAAAAATTATGGGCAACGTATTGAAATAAAACAGTGTGATATTCTCAGTGAACAAATTGGAATATAGTACCTGTCATCATGCATAGTTGGGGTTAAATCCAACATAAATAGATACACCTTTTCTGGAGGCGGTGGCATATGCACTCAGGAGGGAGAGGTAGGTAGATCTCTGTGAGTTCGAGGCCAGTCTGAGATATCTGAGAGAGACTGTCTTTTAAAAAAATTACCTAAAGTTGGAGAGCTTTCTCTTTTGGTAACTCTGAGCCCACAATGTAACAGGGCCTTTAGGGTAACAACAGGAGTCAATAGGATGGACCAAAGATGCTGCGTTCATTACTAGGAGGCCTATGTGTTCCCATAGTCTGATCAGACTGAATCCAGATTAGGAGGAAGAAGCCTTAAGACATCCCAGATGTGCTCATTCTTTAAACCCTTTAATAATTCTATTTTTGGTGCATGTAGTTAATAAGGAGAGCAAACATCGTAATGGAATAGGGAAGGATTATTAAATATACTTTTCTCTAATTGCCTCTTATATGTGATTTTATGCATTTTCTTAACCTTATTTAAAGCTATAGCAATAAATTAAGAACAAGAGGTAGAAAAGCAGACCTTGTGATTTGAAGTGGAAAATTAACTGGTATAGGGAACAAAGCAGCAACATCACTGACAGTGTTCTGGAAAGAGACATAGTGAAAAGTACCTTGATACCAGCTAAGACTGTTAAAAATTTTAAGACCATTGAGTGAAGGAAAATATCATACTTTCTGTACTACTACAGGGCTGCATTTCACTTCAATAAATAATCCTTTTGTATTATTCTCATAAAATATGTGTTAGCAGAATTACCTTACAGAACAACAACAAAACATCTTGTTAGATTCTATTTTCTATTTATGGTAACATAAGTTTTTCTGATCCTTGATAGGTGCAGAGAAATTAGGTGTCGTCGTTAAAGTAGAATAGTATTGTCCTTTACATCCCTCTCTTAAAGTTGAATTACTGAATATTTTGTAAGAAGTGGTCAAGATGAGTGTTTGAGATGTGGGAAGCTGGAAGGTAGCTAGTTCAGTTCTAGAAAACGTCTCTTGGCTCTGCAGTGGGGGTTCTCTAGAAGCCTGGTGGTTGGGGCAATACAGGTGTTTCCACAGCCATGGAAACAATGAGCCAGCTCCTTATTTCCTCACTCGTTATAGGAGCTTAGACATATTCTTTATCACACCTATTTTAGTTTATTCATCTGTAAATGAGAAAGAAAGAACTCCCAGAGCGGTCTGAGGAGACAGAAAGGCACACAGCTGAAGAAGGCACACATACTGACTGAGCACGGGCCTCAAGTGGGTGAACAAACCTCTCTGACTCCCCACCACTGCAATGCTACTCCATTTCCCTACCACATTCCTTCCATGTTTTCTCAGATATCTATTTCATACTCCACTATTCATTTCAAAGCCAAATATTTCTTATCTTCCTATTAACTATGCCTCTTTCACCAGGGAAAATAAAACCTTATCAGCAAAGAGCTGCTACAGCATTCTACTACCCAACTCAACCAACGCTGTCTTCACTTTGACACTTATGTGTTGTGGTAAGTTTCTGGCCCTGACTTTTGGGCCTAGCCCTGAGGTTCTGACCTGCTGTCCCACAGAAACACACAGACACTTGTATTAATTTTATGCTGATCAGCCTATGGCCCAGGCATATAACTTGCTAACCCTTTACTCTTAAACTAACCCATTATTCTTATCCTATTCAGCCATGCAGTTTGGTACCTTTTCTCAGAGTAGCATAGTTGTCCTCTGCATCTGCTGGCTTCTCCGTGTGTCTCCATGACATCTCTATGGCATCTGCTCTGCTCTTCCTGTTCTCAGAGTTTTCTTAGTCTGGTAGCCTTGTCCACAATTCCTGTCTGCCTTTGGCCAATCAGCAGTTTCATTAAACTAGCAGAAGGGACAGTTATTTACAATGTAACAACATAATACCACTACACTCATGCTTTGTCTTCTTTTTGACTTATACACGACATTATTTGTTCAAGGACATCACTTCAGAAATTCTGGCTCACCTTCCAGGAGACACAAATCCTTCTCTGCAGAATCATCCCCTCCCAAAACTTAATGTTCTAGAATACTTGCCTTTTTGGAAATTTTTCCTTAACACAGTACTTCCCTGTGTTGCTTGCTGCTGGCTTCTCTGCTCCCTGATGTAGGAGGATGCTTCTGTAATGTACCTATATAGACCATTCAAAATCTTTCTATCTATTTGTCTATTTTATTTAGATCATCTGTCATATTGTTTCTTTGGAATTTATGTTAAGATCACTAGTGACCAACATCTTTCTAAATCCAATGTTAATTTTGTTTTTATTAAATGTCTCAGAAGTAAGTGACACAGTTATTTTTTTGTCTGAAATGCATTCTTCATGTGGTTTCCATGACACCAGACTCTCCCAGTATTCTTCCTGCTTTTAAAGCTGGCTTCTCCTCATTTTTTTTTCTCCCAGTTATCTCTATCTGCCAGGCCATCTGCTCATAAGTGCCATCTAGAGATGGATAACTCTCAAATAATAGTAATCTGTATTATTATGTATTCTGTATCCAATGTGTGAGAATTTCAAATGGCACACACAAAACAGGACTGAGTTGTCCTTACTCTGTCTTTGAAGGCAGAGTTACTTTCTATTTCAGTCTAGCTTCCCCAGTCTTTCTTCTCTTCTCAGAACAAAAGCTAGGCATAATAAAACATTGGTTGTATGGTTTTTTGTTTTGCTTTCTCAGGCAGCCAGCTGTCAAGTCTAGACTTCACCTTCAGTATATACCCCAAATCTCATCACTGCTATTAATGCCTCCAAAGTTTAATAAATACCTTATAGCCTGAACCCACACCTATTTTTTTTTCTTTTTCAGTTTGAAATTAACTTATTAATTTTTTGACAGAGTCTTATCATGTAGCTCTGGCTGTTCTGGAGCTCACTCTTTAGATAAGACTGATTTCAAATTCACAGAGATGTGCCTGTCTCTGTCCCCAAATGCTGGGATTAAAGGCATACACCACCATGTCTGGCTATATGCCTTTGTTAACTGGTCTCCCTCCTGACATTGTTGTGGTGATATATTGTATATTTAATAAAATTAGTCTGGAATAGCAAAGGACAGAATCATCCATAGCCAAACCAAGAAAGTGAGGCACTAGTGACCCACACCTTTAATCCCATCACTCTGGAGACAGAGATCTAACAGCCAAGTAGCTGTGGAGCACACCATTAGTCCCAGCACTTGGGAGGCAGAGGCAGGAGGATCACTGTGATTTCAAAGCCAGCTGGATCTACAAATCAAGTTCCAGGACTGTTACACAGAAAACCCTGTCTCAACAAAACAGAACAAAACTACAGCAACAAAACAAAGGCTGGAGAGATGGCTCTGTCCTCTGATATTCCAGACTAATTTACTAACTATACAATATATCACCACAGACTAATTTTATTAAATATACAAGATACCACTACTTTTTTAGTCTCTCTTCCACAGTGAAACCAGAATAACTAAGGTGCTTGAAAAATTTTAAAGAATCATATTATATTGTATTTACCTGACATTACACATGATACATTTATGCAAAGTCTACACCTAAGTATTCATGTACCATCTATCTATCTATGTATCTGACTGTTTGGCTAAAGTGAAGTTATATACTTGGGGTGAATATACTCCCACAGAAACCAAAAATTAAAAAAAAATCAAACCTCACTATTAGGCATAAAAAATAGTCTTTTGAGTGTTGGTCAATGGATTCAAAGATACTCCAAAAACAATATAAGCTATTGTGGTTTTTCTTTTTAGAGTTTTCTTTTCTTTAAATTTAATTTTTTAACATATGCACTACTATTCCACTTCTCCCCCTTCTTCCCAGTCCTCCCTCAGCTCCCCCCACCCATCCTCCCATCCACTCCTCAGAGAGGGTAAGGACTCCCATGGGAGGGGTTGGAGGAAGGAAAAGGAAGGAAAAAATGATGTAATTATATTTTCATTAAATCAAAAAATTTAAAATACTTACTATTTATTTTATTTTGTGTGTGTGTGTGTGTGTGTGTGTGTGTGTACCTAGTGACATTTGCACACGTTTTGAGTGCCTAGAAGGAGACAGATGAGAGCATTAGGTTTCCTGAAGTTAGTGTTTTAAGTGGTTTCTGGGAACTAACCTCTGGTCCTCTGGAAAAGTAGCACATGCTTTTAACCGCTGAACCATCTTAAGGACCAGGACCCAGAATATGTAAAAAATAATAGATCCTATTTTAAAAGATCTATAGTATATTCTCTTGAAGTTTGTAATAAGTTCAAAGTCTTAATCATACCCAAAAGATCTTGTTCTCCAAATAATTTTCACTCATTTCTTTTGTCTTGCATTGGTCAACCTGACAGTTTCTTTTTGTTTCTCAAACAAATTTAGTGTGCTCTGGTTCAAGACTTTGCTCCTGTTGGCCACAGTGCCTAGAATAGTGGTTCTCAACCCATGGTTGTGACCCCAGGTTGAATAACCCTCCCTTTCACAAGAGTTGCCCAAGACCATTGGCAAACATTATGATTCCTAAGAGTAGCAAAGTTACAGTTATGAAGCTCAGGAGAAATTGTTTTATGATTGGGGGTCATCACAACACGTGGAGCTGCATTAAGGGATTATAGCATCAAGAAGGCTGAGAACCGCTGGGCTAGAACATTTTCTCCCAAGTTACATGCTTCTCCATCATGTCCCTTAAAACCTTGTAAGTTCTCTTTAGGGGCGTTTTCATAATGGCCATGTTAAACAGTCAATCTCTTTTTGTCTCCATAGCTCTCTAGTTGATGAAAAGGCTTTATTTATAATGACTTAATTCTTTATATGTTGTTTATTAGTTTTTTTTTAATTTTAAGTTTTCTTTTCCCATTAGATTGCAGACCATGTAAAGGTTGAAAGTTTGGCTAAACTTCAGAAAGTACAGGACAGGGGCCAATGTTTGGGGCAGTGGGTGTAGAATACAATGTATATATCAAGGAGTTGGATGAATATATGCAAGTGGTTTAACATAACATTTAGAACACACTGATTATTATTTATGCTGTATTTATAATTTTGGAATATCTTTGCTATTCTGTTCTTATGCAATTTAAGGACACTTCTTTACCTTTGTGACTGTTCTTTCTATGTGACTAAATAGTGATGGGGTCTGAAAGGGGTTTCCACATCATCATCAGAACTGCTGTAATTTTTACAAAACTTTTGTTTGTTTCTAAAAAGCAAATTATTTGTTTCTAAAAAGAAAGAATATTACTATATTTTTCTATATTACAATCATTTTTTTCTAGTGTAGGAAAGCATTCCCAAAATTTGCTTAATTTATTGCATACCAATACTGAAAGCCAAACATAAGACTATGACCTCAATAAACCAGATGTTTTTCATAATTAAGTCCTTCAAATATAACTATAATTTTGTAAAGTTTATTTTAGAAATAATAGTTTCAATTTAATATTTGACAATAATATTTTTACATTTGTAATTCTCTAATACTAATTATATCTCTTTGATGGTTTGTGGCAGAAATCTTGGTTTTTCTGTGAAAACTGTTGTTATTCAATTCTCCAACCTTGAGATTTCACAATAAGGGTTTGCAAAGTGCTTCTCTAGTAGATGGAAGAATATTGGGAAGATGCTAAGTATTTTTAAGGTGGTTTGTTATACCTAGATATATGTTTTGGAATAAAGTTTGTGGCTGTGTTTTTATGTAGATTAAAGAGGTGAAATACAGTGGTTGATGTTTCCTTGGGATTTGTTTTCTCTATAGGCTGATATATCCAATAACTGCAGTGGAGTGGACACTGGGGAGCACTGAGCTAGTGAAAATCTAATTCTGTTTTTTCCTCCTATTATGTATTTTAATGAAGCAAGCAGATGGTAGATGGATTTTTCCCTCCCCTGGAAACGGCTGGTCTTGAAGAATTACAGAATGCTAGTTTTTCAAACATGGTTGTTGAGTAGCATATCACGTCTTAAAATATATACTAAACTTTGCCAGGGAAATTAATGAACCCTGCAGCAGATGGATACATTTGTAAAAATACATGGCCACTGCTGGTCTCTCCAGCTTTCATTGTAGATTCCAGTATAAACACCTAGAATCTCTCTTTGTTCTTAGCTTCTTTTCAGCAATATAGAAGTAATTTCTTCTCACTATACTTCTGCTCAAATGCAATTAAATGAGAGAACCATATACATAATTGTTTTCATTGTGTCTTTCCATTGTTGAACAAACTCCTTGGAGTATGACTCTGTGCTATTCAACTTTATCATTTAGAAATAAAAGAGCAGTAATTAAAAAGTGCAGTTTTCCTTTAAAAAGAATAGCATAAGCATTTCCTGAGAGCTAGCTAACAGTTACAGGTACTGGTGGCTTACACAGAATAAATATACATGTCTTTCCCATCTGAACCAGGATAAAGGCATTCCACGCATGAATGAATCAAATTCTATCCAAATGGCTATGCAACATTCAGTTTATCCATCAGTAAAATACGAAAATGTCTGTTGTCAATTCTTGCTCATATTAAGTCATTCAAGCATTCTGCACAGATATTTAATCCTCACTAGGTTTATTTCTTTAATTTGCAGAGAAAAGTAAAGAATAAACAGAATTTTACATTTAGCTAGGAAAATTGATGGCAATGTGGAATCTCATTTATGCCAGCAAAAGAGGCAGAAATGACCCCCTCAGTGCATTGGGTTTTCGGATGCACAATTCTTAGAAACTACTGCCATCTGCTGGATTTTCCAAGTAAATGCCTTGGAAAGTAAATGTTCTACATGTCAACAAAGAAAAGGACATCCTTGTAGCATTCAGTCAGATTCACAACAAAACACCGGCATTACATTGTCATTTGTGCCACAAGGTCTGAGGATGATATACTTCACATACTTGTACAATTCATTTTGTATGATTTATGTTTATTTATCAGTATATCTAGTGATCAAATGCCCATGGTTTATAGTTTCCTGTGATAAAATCCCTAGTAATTATACACATAAAATACGGATCTGGTGTATTTTGAACAGTCCTCTCATTCAGGAGTTTTGCATGACAATGAGTTTTCACTTATTAAAACTGAGAGGTTAGGAAAATTCTTCTAGTGTTTTAAACTATGATTTAAAAGACACTAATATTTAAGTGTAAGTTCACTTCAAAGAAATGAAAATCACAATTTTAATACTGTCATAGATCTTAGGTGCTTTGTCTAAATTATCCTTTTTAAAAGGAGTTTGAAATCACTTTATTCATAAACAATATTTTTTTCAAAAGGGGCTTTCAAAAGGGCAGCCAATAGAAATAGTGAATAGCCTTAGCAAATTATGAAAAAACAATAACAAGAACAAATAACATCAAAATAACAAAACTAAAACCAAAACAGCCAAAATAAAAAACCTAAACAAAAATAATCAGACAAAATTAAGCTACACAGTATTTTCTCACTACAGACTGAGCAGCACAGACCATAAGGTAGCAAGGCAGTCACTAGCTGTAAGTTGTTCTTATACATACATTTCTGTGGTTTTGAGGGAAGAAAAGGTTCATTTGGCTCTTGGTTCCAGAGGTCTGCAGTTTCATCATGGTGGAGCTTATGACAGTGCAGGTGTGTGGCCTTTGATATTCAGTGGATCAGGAAGCAGAACAATCTGTTCTTATTATTGATGCAACTCTGTAGTTGGAGAGATGACTCAGTGGATAAAGTTATCTGTCACCAAGCCTGACATCCTGAGTTTGATCCCTGGGTCTTATAAGGTGTAAGCAGAGAACTGACTCAGGTAGGTTATCTGACTTCTACAGGTATTTGATGGTACGCTGGTATGCCTGAACATGTAAATACACACACACACACACACACACACACACACACACACACACGCAATAAAAACACACTAAAAGTAAAAATACCCCAACAAAACACTGGCTTAGAGAGAATAAGACTCACATATAAGGGATGTCAGGACTCTTTTTAATATATTGTTCTTTCTATCTGTTGCACTTTCAATACGAAGTGCCCTATCATCTATTAAAAGTTTGGTCTCTAACAGTTAACACTTTTATGAGCTAAGTGGACCATGAAGGTGCTAACTTCATCAATGCAGAGATCAGTGAATCGAGCCTAGCCTCTGATGACTGCTCTTGTCTGTGACCCTTTCTTTCATTTTTTTTCTCTGATCTCTACTTCTGGCCACAAAGTGATTCTACCACATCTTCTGCACTATGATGCTCAGCATAATCCAGAATAATGAAGCCAAGTGACTATGGGTTGCAGCCTTTGAAACTGTGAGACACAGAAAGTTGTGCTTTTTAAGTGATATGTAACAAAATATATGTCAGATATTTTGTTACAATGATAAAAAGTTGATAAATACTACATCATTTGAATGGCTGGGATATCTGTGACATTGGTAAAGTAAATGCTTTGATAGATGGTCATTGTTAATATTTGTACTCTTTATAGAGAACATTGTATAAATATACTCTACTCCTATCCCCAATTTCAGTACAAGCATGATTTCTTTCTCACTGAGCAGGTTTTAAGTCTAATTAGAGAACTATTGTTGTTCTCCAGTAGTTGCCAATGTATGTATGTGACTATTACACCCTTAGGCTTATTGTACCATGTTGGTTTTGTTGTGGTTTATAGCCATCATAGTAGGCTGGGACTGTTGGTGCCTTCTGTACTTTGGAAACTTGCACTGCACATTCTGGTACTATGAAAACTAGTCCCCAGTGAAGAGGCTTTTAGGTCAGATCCTGCTCAGGTCCTCTCTGGGTCCTGTGTCTGAAATACATGGTATCTTCAGCAATAGAAACTTACCTTTCACCTTGGGGAGGTAATCAAGGGCAATGACAACAGCTTATACTGTTTTTTAAAGTCTCTTGGCCTCTCCTAACTAACAATGGGAAAGGGGTGGTAATATGTGTGGTGTTGGGGTTACTGTTGGTTAGTCTATGGTTCTTCTATAAAGGCTAATATATTCTAAACTTCACAAGTGTCTGAGTGTTTAGTGATACATGCAAACATATCTATTTGTATGCGTATTCCACACAGTTGACTATACCTTTCATTTTTGATTTGGTATTATGTAAAAAGGAATTTAATGCATGCAGATGTGTAACAAAGACCAAATAACATGACTAATTTACTGTAGAACAACATGCACTTTTACTATAACAGAGAAAAGGAAAAAAATCTTAACTAGTTATACTACAGGGGAACTATAATTCTAAGACATCTATGGTATTGCTATTTAACTGCTGGGAGAAAGCAGTATATTAAAAATTCTAAGCCATTTCTAGGTAATAGATACGTCACACAAGATCATCCTAGAAAAATTTGCCAATTGTTGGAGAAGATTTCCGGCCCTGTTTGGGCCAGAGGTTTGGACTTTGCCCACGGCAGCTTTTGTCCCCCAAAGAAATGAATCAGACACTTATATTAACTTCATACTGTTTGGCCTAGGTCTCAAGCACATTACTAGCTAGCTCTTTCATCTTAACTCCACTCATTTCTAGTAATCTACCTGCCATGTAGCCCAGCCCATGGCTTATCTGGATTCCTTACATGACTCTTCTGTGGAGGTCAGATGGAGACTGACTAACTCCGCCCTCCTTCTATCTGTCTCTCCTCTGATTGTCCACCCACTTCTACGGTGCTCCACATAGGTCAAACCAGTTACTTTATTTACAGCATACAGAGAACATTTCCACCACAGCCAATACAACAAGAAGATATTTCTTAGCCATGATTTATAAAGTTAACATATTGGAGTGTTTTTTAAAAATAATCCTGAGGATTAATCATAGGATTTGGTACCTGTTAGACAAGTACTTCACTACTACAGTTATAGCTTCAGGATAAAGTGGTTTTATAGGAAAAGATTCTGTTATATATAACAGCCTCAAGTTCATGTACTAGTCATGGGTAGATATGTATATTGGTATATAGTTATATTATCATATAACAAAACTATGAAAAACTATGCATTAATAAGAGTTAGAGTATGCAAACAATCATAAAACATAATAAAATAACATATTTTATTGACCATATCATGAAAACAGAAATAAAATTGTATTAAGGTTTTGAGTACATGCTGTGAAACCATTCCATGGCTACCTAACACAGAAGTGGAATTCAGAGCTAGGAGGTAGATCGTCTCAATATAGTCATTAGGGAGTTTAAAGAACTGGTGGGGAGCACAGGGCAGCTCAAACAGCCAATTTCACCCTGGGAGAGCAGCACTGTCAGGGTTCAGCCTTGTTACTCCTCTGCATCTCCAACTGGAGCCAGTTATGCAATGACCTCCATTGCCAAAACCCAAACCAAACAAGCATCCTCCCACAAAAAACAAAACCATAGCCTAAACAAACCTAAAACAACTGTGCATATATTTCTGTCTTTAGTTCGATTCCTTAGGGTTCAAATATTGGCAGAGTATTTTATGTCTATCCCAGTCACATATAGATGTACAAATAGAAAAGAAGTCCAGGTGTTGCATAACCCAAACCCCAAATCCAGATGAAGAATATCTAATATATTCATTTGCCAACCTGTGGTTGTCAGGTATCAATATGTATTCTCCTTATACCTGCATCTTCTTTCTAATGCATAATATAATGTAAACTAAAATATAATTTATATAATATTATCTCACCTCTAACTCAAACAGTGCTGCTCTCTGTTACATAAGAGTCTCTCTTTAGGTCTTTTATTGCATCCACTCTCCATATAGGATCTTTGCTTAAGGGCTACTAACACTCCATTTATGTTGTGATTCTGTTATGTTATGGGCAAAATTTTGGTATTAAATCTAAATTCTCACAGAAGCCTGGGAGTATGTGACAACTGTAATATAATATGGTATGCTCATTTTTTTTGTCTTGTGAGAAAATGAAGTTATTACTAACACTATTTTAAATTTTTAATTGATTTATTTTTATGTGCATTGATGTTTTGCCTACATGTATGTCTGTGTACCATCTCTGTACCTGATACCCTCAGAAGCCATAAGATGTCTGATCCTCTGGGATTGCAGTTACAAATTTTGAGTTCCTATGTGAGTCCTGGGAATTGAATCCAGGTCCTTTGGGAGTGTAGCCAATGCTCATTCACTGAGCCATCTCTCAAACTTTCAGCTAATAACTATTTAACTTGTCACTCGTATTAAAAAGGAACTTGACTCAGAAAGCCAATTAAAGAAGGAAAAGCAAAGGATCATCATGACAACCAAAGAGCTGAGCCTAGGGACAAAAGCCCAGAAATCAAGACCTCCAGTGAGGATATGCCCTCTCACTGGCGCTGCTTATCAGGATGGGTACAAGGATGCTGGATATAGAAGTAGATGCTGCTAATGGTTTAAAGAAGGTGAAATCAATGCCGTTGTTTCTTTTTTCTCTGATTCTCATGCCTCATGACACCTTTCCTGGGCAAGGGAAGTACAGTTTGCACAGGTTGAGAAGTGGATTGCAGAGCAAGCCAGGGAATCCTGGTATCCTCTCTGATGGGGTGTCTTAGGGTTTTTATTGCTGTGAAGAGACACATGACCAAAGCACCTTTTATGAAGGAAAACATTTAATTGTGCTCGTGAGTTAACAGTTTAGAGGTTTAGTCCATTATCATCATGGCAGGGTATGGCAGCATGCAGGCAGACATGGTGCTGGAGAAGGAGCTGAGAGTCCTACATCTTAATGCACAGGCAGTAGGAATGAACTGTCTCACTGGGTGTAGCTTGAGCATATATGAGACCTCAAAGCCCACCTCCACAGTGATACACTTCCTCCACCAAGGTCACACCCACTCCAACAAAGCCACACCTCCTAATAGTGCTACTGCCTTTGGGGGTCATTTTTTTTTCTTCAAAATCACTGCTGTGGTTCTTATACCCAGAGGTGTGGAAACTGTCAATTTGAAGCTTTTTCTTTCATGTAGCATAAACAAATGTAAATTTCCCTTTTCAATGTTCTTTGCTACCCTCACAGTTTTCTCATAACTGTTGTGATAATGGAAGTTTTTATTCCTGTGAGACTTGGCTGTGGTGAGTCTTTTATCTGAGATGATTCTGCATTAGCTCTTCCCAATTTTCACATATGTATGTAAGGTCATTCCACATGGCAGGCTCCTCCTCACCTTCAGGATGTGGGTTGGGTGTGTGTGTTTGTACACAGATATGTATTCCTGTGAATGTGTGCACACTTCTGTATGTTGGACCTTTTAGCAGTCTTGTGAAGCCCTGGGAACTCTCTTTAGAAAAATATCTTTGAATTTTTAAAGTTAAGTATGTGAGATTATAAGACAAATCTACTTATTTAAAATATAATTAAGTATAACACAAATTTTGTCATAAAAGAAAATGTACGCTTCTTTAATAATGCATTTAAATACAGTCTAGCAGCAGGTGTGATGATTATAGCAATTTCAAACTGTGAGGAGCCACAAAATATGTTAATGTAGTTTAGAGCAATCATAATGAGATTTTACTTTTCTTGGTAACAAAATCACAGCTACTGATATTAACACTGCAGTGCTTTTTTTTTTTTTTTTTTTTTTGTCTGTTATTAAGTTTCTGCTGTAGGCTATCTGTGTAAGTGTGGTCACAGGGCTTTGACGCAGTGCCTCACCCAGAACGCTTTCCTCCCATGCCAGCTAATTCTTTTACCTCCAGTGTTTTCCTAGATTTCTTCTCTGAGGCCCGCCCCCCCGCCCCGCGCCCCGTCCGCCCCGCCAACGCTGCCTACTTGCAACCTTCCTCAAGTGATGCAGATTCTTACAAATGCTATTTCATCAGTTCAGAAGCCCTGATGAGAGCCTAGTCAGTTTCTCTTCTCGTCAGCCAATTACATCCATGTGCTAAATTTGCCTTTTAAAATGCTTAGACTCTAGGCTATCACACACCGGGGGCTGATTGCCTTAGGTCATGTATAGGCAACCAGGAGCATATTCCATGTCCAAAGCCTTTACAATTATTTAGATTAGCCAGCTGGCAGAAGCCTTCAACACTGAAATGACTCCCTATGTCTTGTCATATATATATGTGTGTGTACACACACACACACACACACACACACACACACACACACACACATATATACTGTCGACTTTTAGCTTTTTGTGCGGTTTCAAGTGCCAGTCTTCTCCCCTTCTCCCATTTGAATCGAGAGAGAATTTCTGCTTTGTGTCTAGCTGAGCACCCTCAAACAAACAATGAACAACATTTGTTCCATCAAAACAAACAAACAAATGAAGAACAACAACAACAACAAAACAAACAAAACAAACAAAACCCCAAACAACTGTAAGTCATAAGCATCCCAGTCCTCTCGCTGGCGTCTCTTCCCTCCCCCCTCCTCCTCTTCCTTGACATTTTCTTTGTTGCCTCTTGTTTCCCACAGCACTTCCTGTCTTCCCAGCGCTCACTAGACTCTCCCCTCATACTCCAACACGTGAGCTCTGCGAGAATGGACTTAGTCACTTTTGTTGTCTGCCACTTGGAGCAATGTCTGATGCAGAAACAGGCTCTTTGTCCATCTTGCTTTCCTTATTGTGTCTCTTACTATTTATCACTCTGGGTAATATTTTAACTCTTTTGTGTCTGAGTGATTCCATGAAAACATTCAAGGGTGAGTGTAGATTACATCCCAGTAAGGCTGTTGGTAGGACTCTTGAGAGTTGTTATATTCGGTGCCCAAAGTTTCTAAACTAGTAGAGTTCAGAGGGCTGGAGAAAAAGAAAATATAAATCACCTTAGGAGTTGTCATAAATATGTCTGCCCTTGGTTCCTAACTGTACCATATGTCTTGTGTAGTTTTAGAGTTTGAATGACATCTTGAAAGACAACAAAATGATCCTAAAGGTAGTCTAGGTACTTCTATCAGAGTTTGTAACAGACATTTTACTTTGTTATAAAGTTCAAATTTTCAAAAAGATTTTATTTTAATTTTATGTGATAGAATGTTTTGCATGCCTGTATGTATGTATACTGTGTGACTGTCTGATACCCACAGAGGCCAGAGAGAGCACCAGATCATATGGAATCAGAGTTAAAGATAGCTATAAACTGCCTTGTGGATGTCGGGACTTGAACTTGGGTCTTCTGGAAAAGCAGCAACTGCTAAGCCATCTCTTTAGTCCCTCAACATTCTTTATATAGCATCAGGGAATAGAACAGTAACTTTTGAGTGATGAATTTCACAGGACAACTTTCTGTTCTTGCTAATTTATTGTGGTATAAAGTTGGAGTGCTGGTTAAAAGTAACACCACACAGGATGAAATAACAACTTTTATTCCATCAAAGGCCAATCACTAGAAATGGCAGAAGAACCATCTTATTAGTAAATATTTATAATAAGCAAAAATTTGAGTCACTACTGCATTTCCATCAACCTAACACTACTGTCTGATTGGTCTCCTTTGAGCCCAGAGCTCAAGTCAGAAATCTATGTTTCTTGTTATTGGTAAATCTGCATTCAAAGAAGCACATCTGAGATCACACACATGGAGGGAAATTTCACAAGGTAACCTTGTCTGCCTTGAGCTTCTTCTATTCAAAGAACTTGAACATGCTCCAGACTTAAGCCTGTTAAATAATGTACATTTCTCTCACCAAAAGTATGTGTAATTGTTTTCTTGAATTCTTCTCAACAACAGGTGTTATTGCTTTAAGTTCCTGACAGTCAGAGGGAGGAGGTTTGTCTGGTGTTACTTCAGCTTCATTTCTTTGATTCTCAGTAACTTTGAGCTTTTTTTCTATCACACAATGGCCCTCTGTGGCCTTTATGCTCATCTTTTTTACTCATATTTTATCTTATCCTGTCATTTCTCAAGATCTTAATCATTTACCTGTTACATTTACCTGTTACAAATAATTTCTTCAAATCCATGGTTTTTCTGTTTAGATGTGATAACCTTTTCAATTCAAATTAGAAAAAAAAATTGAGCATTTTCTTTTATAGCTCTAGAATTTTTCTTTTGATTAAAGACTTTTTTTTTTCTTTAAAAAAAATCACATTTAGTTTGTACATGAGGCTTTGAAGATTTGGTTCTGAAGTATTCATTATATGTTATAGTGGCATTTAATAATTCTGGATTTTATTTTTGTATGTAAGAGTAGCACAACCTCATTTTGTCAGTTGGAGGGTCAATCAATTATGCCATCTTTATTTACCATGTGAAACAGTAATAACAAATAAAGCACCAAATTCAACTTGCACTGGGTTCTCATAGAGAGAGAGAGTGGATCTTTTGTTGTGTTCTCTGATATGTCTTAGCCACCAGTACCATGCTGATTGTCTGACAGTGGCCAATGTTCTCTGACCTCTGGCAGGGCACAGTCCCCTTTACATTTCTTCTGTTTTTGTCCTTTTACAAAATAGCATGTGCTGCCATGTCACATATAGCTATATGTTAGGTTTAAAATAATTGAAGTTTTGTTAGATCATTTTTTTGTTTCATATTCGGTGAAATGATACTTTATAATATTTCTTTCATTTAAGAATATAGCATAGTTTAAGCCACTCACATATTTTATTATCATCAAGATTTTTGTTTTTCTATATAAATGTCTTGGGACTTCTAAATTAAATTTAATCTAAGAATTTTTATGATTACAATTTTAAGAAGACACATTACTAATTTTTCCTTTGAAGTAGATTTTTGTTACAAGATGTTAAAATAAAAGTTGCAAGTAAAGAACAAAGGGAGTATGAAATGATGCATCAAAGGCAGGTCACCATGACCATGACTCACAAAATAAGAGGCTAGAATTCAGCCAGTAGTTCCTAAATTCCTCCCCCTCTCTGAGGATATAAAGACTTGGAGCTCTCATTCTTACCTCTCAGATGGAGGCCAAGGCATTTTAGGAACATACAGCTTGATGATCTTAGTTTGTATCTGTGACATTACCAATGAGGGAGCCCCTTTTCCTGGTAAACAACAGGGTAAGGTAGATTGACTCATATAAGGCTCAACTTCTCATTTAGGATTTGTAAGCACTACATCTGCTACTTGGGAATCATGAGAACATATTTGGGTCTGACATGAGCAATGTAAAGACAGAAACATTGCTGTGCCTTCCTATAAAATCATGACCTTAAGAGACGACAAACCCCCATTAATAAGGCTGAAGGTATGACAAGATTGCTTGAGTTCAAGGACATTGCAAACAGTCAGCAAGAGTAGAGATGCCTTTTCTAGGCAAGATAGTTGAAAATGACAGATCATTAAGCATGGTGTATGAAGAGAAGCAGTGACAGTGTTTCATAAGCCAACGTCAGTTTTGAACATCTGCCAAATACAGATGATAGTGGCAGGAGAGAAGTTCCTGCAGCCTTTCCTTATTTATTCACAGGAAACTTCTGTAGGGGGATTGTGTTCTATTTCATTGTAAATAATTGCCCCACCTACTGGGTTAGTAAAAATACTGGACTTCTGGGGCGTTACTCTCTGGGTCCAGGTCAATGCCTAGACTCTGATCTCAGCTCTCCCAGGCAGACAGGAGCTAGGGTTTGGTGGTGAGGGACTCCTTTAGCCACACCTAAAAGAGAGGACCTTGCATGGTTAGGCCCTGCCTCCAGGGCGAATTGCATCATCAAAGAAGGACTGAGGATGTGAAATTCAGACCCCTGTCCAGAACAGAGTCAGAGAACTAGCAGACCCCTTGCTCAGAGGAGACAAGTTCTCTTGTCACAACTGACTAGGAGCTGCCTAATTGTGAACCACTGAAGCCATCGGCAGACGCCAGTGCAAAAATACATATAATAATATAAAGAACAACAAGGCAACACCAGAAGAAACTGGTGGTTCTACAACTACAAGACCTGAACAGAGCAATGAAGAGGGAACAAAAGAAAACAACACAAAAAAAACCTTTATGAAGGTTATTGAAGCCTTCAAAGAAGATATAAAAAATTTCCTTAAACAAATAGAAGAAAATACAAACAAAATATTGGAAGAGATGAACAAATCCTTGAAAGAAAACCAAGAAAAGGTAAACCAAAAAATGAAAGAAACATTCCAGGAAATAAAAACTGAAATAGAAGCAATAAAAAAGACACAAAATGAGGCAAAGGTGGAAGTAGAAAATCTGAAGAAAAGAGCTGGAACTACAGAAACAAACATAACCAACAGAATCCAAGAGATGGAAGAGAGAATCTCTGGAGTGGAAGACTCAGCAGCGGAAATAGATACAAAATCAAAGAAAATACTAAAACGAAAAAAGCCATAACACAAAATGTTGAGGAAATCTAGGACACCATGAAAAGACATAAACTAAGAATAATAGGAAAAGAAGGAGAAGAATACCAGCTCAAAGTCACAGATAATGTACTCAATAAAATCATAGAAGAAAACTTTCCTAACTTGAAGAAGGAAATGCCTATAAAGATACAAGAAGCTTACAGAACACCAAATAGATATGACCCCCCAAAAAGTCTGCTCATCACATAATAATCAAGCCATAAAACATACAGAACAAAGAAAAAAATTTAAGACATGCAAAAGAAAGGGGCCAACTTACCTATAAAGGCAGACCCATCAGAATAACGCCTGACTATTCAATGGAAACCAGGAAAGCAACAAGGGCTTGTTCAGAAGTTATACAGACACTAAAAGAGCATGGCTGCCAACCTAGAATACTATACCCTGCAAAATTATCAATCATCATACATGGAGTAAACAAGGTATTTCATGACAAAGTCAGACTGAAATAATCTAGCTACCAATCCGGCCCTCCCAACCTAAGGATTCCAAATACACCCATGAAACCACAAACAATCAATAATCTCTCAGAAGAATAGCTCAGAGAGAGGAAATACATACAAGCTACTACCAAAAATGGAGGGAAATATAAATCAGTGGTCACTAATATCCCTTAATATCAATGGACTCAACTCATCTATAAAAAGACACACACTAACAAGATAAATACAAAAACAGAAGCCATCCTTCTGCTGCATAGGAGAAACACACCTCAACCACAAAACAGACACAGGCTCAGAGTAAAGGATTAGGAAAAGATTTTCCAATCAAGTGGTCCTAAGAAACAAGCTGGGGATGCCATCCTAATATCTAACAAAGTAGACTTTAAGCTAAAAGCAATTAAAAGGGACCAAGATGGACATTACTTATGCATCGCAGGAATAATTGGTCAAGATGAGATTTCAATCCTGAATATTTATGCCCCTAATATAAGGGCACCAACCTATGTAAAAGAAACATTAGTAAAGCTCAAATCCCACATCAGTTCTCACACCCTAATAGTGGGAGACTTCAATACCCTACTTTCACCCCTGGATAGGTCAACCAGACAGAGACCTTGCCAGGAATGGAGGCTGACCTAAGCAATATTGGGTCCTTAGAAAATTGAGACTGCCTGCCCATGGGGGCCTTGGGGATTTGTGGAGAAGAGAGAATGACCTGATGTGGTGGGAAGGGGAAGGGACCTTGAATAAGAATGTACAAGGATAGAAAGTGTGACTTCTTTATTTATAATAATAAAAAAAGAGGTCATATTTTTGGATTGAGCATTGAACATCTTTTGGATTAATATTAGAAATAGGACACAGGCATTTTAAACGAAGACACTAGATTGGTGTAAATTTTTAGGTGTGAATCTTTAACATTGTCAGTGGTAGTAGAGGAAGTCTATGTGAGAAATGTGTAGGAGAACATGAAGGGGTGAGCAATATAAAAGAGAAGAAAAGTAAAATTTTTCTTTGTTTTTTTGAAGAACACATATTGAAAATTTGGAAAATAAAGGATTCTTCAAACTATATCCCATACTCTAAACATAGGTAAAACATGAGGGGATGAGGAAGTATATTTAAGCTATATGAGTCTCTTGGGTATGACATCTAATGGATTGTTAAAAGCAACACATCCATGCTATTCATAAAGGAACTTCAGAAAAATAATAAAATCATTGTGTCTTCACATACACGTACTTTACAGATGGTCAGCAGAGACTGAAGAGATGTGACTTCATGTGCAATGTGAGTGCTGGCTTTTAGAGATAAACGCTGCTCAGTGTACACAACCACATGTTGTAACACTTCAAAAAATTGAAACTTCATTATATTTGATGAATAAATACTTTAAAGGGGAGAAAATGGGGTTCAGACCTAAAAAGAGAATTCTCAGCAGAAGAATTATGAATGGCTGAAAGGCACTTGAAAAAGTGCTCATTATCTTTAGCTATCAGAGAAATCAAATCAAAACAACTTTGATATACCACCTGTCAGATTGGCTAAGATAAAAGACACAGGTGACAGCCTATGCTGGAGAGGTTGCAGAGCAAGGGGAACACTCCTTTATTGTTGGTGGGAGTGTAAGCTTGTTCATCCACTTTGGAATGCAATATGGTGGTTTCTCAGAAAACTGGGAATCAATCTCCCCAAGGATCCAGCAATACCACTTCTGGGTGTATAACCTAAAGACACACAGTCGACTTCAAAGGCATTAGCTCAACTATGTTCATAGCAGCATTATTTGTAATAGCAAGAACCTGGAAGCAACCTAGATGTCCCTCAACTGAAGAATGGATTAACAAACTGTGGTACATCTACACAATGGAGTACTACGCAGCAGTAAGAAAAAATGATATCCTAAAATTTTCAGGTAAATGGATGGAATTGGAGAATATCCTCCTGAGCGAGGTATCTCAAACCCAGAAAGATAAGCAGGGGATGATGTACTCACTCCTAGTGGACTCTAAAGAAAAAAGCAAAAAGCAAAGCATGTCTAAGCTGCAAACCACAACCACTGAACAGCTTGGGATTTGAAACACCTTGGACTGGCAGCTTGGATCCCACTCCCTCTAGAGGAACACCTGACTCAGTCTTGATGTTGGGGGAAGCAAACTGGATCTGCCAGGAGTGGAGGCTTAACTGAGCAATATTGGGACCTTGGGACCTCCTGCACATGCTGGGGATGAGATGAGGAGATGTGGAGAAGAGAGAGTGACTGCAGGGTGTGGGAGGGGAAAGGGATCTTGAATAAGGATAATCATGGATAGAAAATGTGACTTTGTTTATGATAAAAAATAAAAAAAGAAATTATTAGTTCAGTACCAATTAAAATCACTAAGTAGAAAGCCCTAACAATAGAATGCATAAAGTGGAAGACAGAACATCAGGTATGATGAATAAGATGTATGAATTAGAACATAGAGACACTGACAACATAAACAGTATGACAATAATGCATGAGACCCATGCACACCACTGAAAGATCAAAACTAAGATCTGTGGGGATAGAAGAAAAATAAGATTCCCCTAGATCTAGAGAAAAATATTGTAAAATGTAGTGACTTCTAACAGCCCCAAAGACCAGCTAGCCTCAGCCAATGCTGAGTGATAACTAGTGCCTTAAAACATATGCTCCTAAACAGTTCTGTATAAGTCAACCTGGGGTCTGCCTGGGGCCTTGAAGAGGGCAAAGTCCAGATACATTTCTAGACCAGCAGAAGCTGCAGATACCATCGGATCAAAGCCCCTTCCCTGCCTGAGAGGAGGCTTGGGGAAATGTATTAAAGCTCTTCCCCTCCATAATAAAATTGAACTTGCTTGCTTCAACTTGTTTCCAGAGGCTGTGTCTTTGCTTCTGGGACATCTTGTCCCCCTCTCCCAAGGGGAAAAGCAGGACTTTGAACATGGAAGGAACCCTGATTTCTGACCCCAAACCAGGTTCTTCGCTCACAAAATATGACCAACCAGATTTAAGAGGCATTTAAAACACCAAACAGACAAGATCAGAAAAGAACTTACCCAGATCTCTATCAATCAAGGAGATTAATGAATAATACAAAATCCTTGAACTTAAAAAATTACAAGTCCAGATGGATTCACTGCAGAATTCTACAAATTTTTAAGGAAGAACCAACACTAATCTTTGTCATATATTCTCATAAAATAGAAAAAGGAAGGAATGCATCCAAATGCTTTTTATGTTAAACCAGTATTACTCAGATACCAAAATGTATATACAGAATAAAAAATTATATGCAAATATTTCTGATAAGCATAGACATAAAATTTTTTAGTAAATATTTGCAAGTTGAATTCTACAAGACAGAAAACATCATTATTACCATCAAATTGACTTTATTTGAGAGATGCAGGGATGCTCTGACACATGCAAATAAAGATATACTAATCTAATAAATGGACTAAAGAAGAGAAATTATATGCTTATTTTAGTAGACACAGAAAGGCCTTTGCCACTATAAATTTGGGTTGTTTCCACTTGGTGCCATTATGAATAATGTTCCTAAGACTATTTATATATACATTCTTATATAGACAAATATTTTTATTTCTAATGTTTATATATATTATAATGGAATTGATGGATCATGTTGTATATTTTCACATTTCAAGGAGTTTCCAAAGTGTCATATCAGTTTATAATTCTACAAAAAATGTATAAAATACTAACAAATGCTAGAACATGGACAAATTTCAAAAGTGTTGTGTTATGTAAAAGAAGCCAATTAACGAATATAACTAGGTTTCTACTAAATGCCCAAAGTGGGCAGATCCATAGATATAGAACAATTAGCAGTTGCTTAGAGATAAAATGATAGGATAGTGGGGAGTGAAACTAATAGGAACAGATTTATATTGGAAATGATGAGAATATGCTGAAATGAAGCAGGAGTAATGGTTGAGCTGAACTATATATTTGAAAAAAATTAATGGTAAAGGACAACTTGATAAGGCTATTAAATACAAAAAGGGAACAGGAAAAATCCTTTTTTATCACAAAATGTGTGAGACAAAACACATTCTTCCCAACTACAAAGAGTTTGTATAATATAAATGCCAGGCACAGATAAACCATGTAAGTAGTAAAGCACTAGCAAACATTTAACAGCTGATTGGATATGGTGCGCTTCATCAGGAAAGCCTTTATTGAAAGCTATAGCTGATTTTCGTATTGCAATGTAAGAGGATGTTAACACTATCTCAAGAAGTTGTTTAATTCAAGGGGAAATGGATGCATAATATGAATATAAGATTCTCAGAGGAGTAAATAAAAATGGCCACTGTGATAGTTAACATTAATTGATAACTTGGCATATTCTAGAATCATGTAGGAAACAAATCTGGACATGTTTGTGAATGAGTTTCAGTTGAGGTGGGAAGATGTTAAATGTGGGCAAGACAGCTCCATTGACTGGGAGCTTTTACTGCATAAAAAGACAAAAGTGAAATGAGCACTAACTTCAGCAGTGTCTGCTTTCTGACTGCACATGCAACTTGGCTGGGCACCTTCTGCTGTGGGTGACATCTTTTTGTACCATGGTAGGCTGTACCCTCAAAGTATTAGCAAAATTAGCATTTCCATAAATTAATATCAAAAATAAGCCTTTCTTAGTTTTCTTTTTTTTTTTTACCCCCTGTCATGTCAGCAAGAAAAGTAATCCATACAGAAAATTACCACTGAGAAATGGGGCTATTTTTGTGATTAATCTGACCGTGTGGTGCATTGGCCCTTTGAACTCATTTATGAGAGGAATGTTGAACTTGAGTCTAGAAAAGCCATAGCATGCTGCAAGCAAATGATAGAGCCATTTGTGTGATATTCTGTCAAGAAAACTGCCTCCATTCTACCCCTGTCCTGAGGACTTGAGGAAGGCTGAATACAGGAAGGAGCAATGGACAATGGGTTATTTGTTGGGAAAAAAAAATCAAGATAGGATAGCATTGATGGTATGGCGTGGCTCTTACTGTATTCATCCAGGTCTACAGCAAAGGAATAAATCAATAAAAGAACTTTTCTCATAATTAGAATGAAAGTTTATTATCTTATAATTTGTTTATTTCTAGTACTAAGAACATCATATTGGTGTCAAATTGAATACATTTATGCACTACTGCCAAGTCAGAGTTAGAATTAACAGTTCTCTCCCAAAGCCATTTTTTTATTGATGACATTTCATACACATAGTTATAAGACTTGATTGACAATTCATAATTTTGAACATTTTTATTATATAGGAATTTGTTTCTGCTGAAATAACCAGTAAGCCTGTCATGACTAGCTTTTGCTTTAAATACACTATTATTGAGTCTGTGTGTTCAAAACATAGTTATGGAGTTCATAATAAAAACTGAGAGTACATGTTCTACATCTAAGTTTAAATTTAATTTAATTTTGTTTACAAAAATGTTGTTTATATTTACAAGGTACAGTATACTAATTCAACATTCTTATACAATCTTTAATGATCAAATAGTGTCAATTAGTATTTATATTTCTATCATTTTTTGATGTTTAGAGATGGTCAACTTCTCTTTTAATTCTTCATAAATATGTAATACATTAATGTAAATCCTACTGAGCTTTAGAACTCTTGAGTTTATTCATTTTCTTTAACTGTATTTTGGTACCAATTATTCAACCTCTCTTCCCTCCAACTATCCTTCCCAGCCTCTGCTAACCATGGTTTGATTTAATCTTATTTTTGATATTAACTTATTTAGCTTCCACAAATGGGCAAAGACGTGTGGATTTGTTATTTCTTTGCCTGGCTTATTCTATCAGTTATACACATTCTTCTGAAACAAATAGTTTTTCGTTATTCTTTCTGGCATAGCTATAAAAGAAGGATTTTAGTTACAACTTTGGTACTGATTGGCCAAGCCTTGTATCAATTTCTTCTCTTCTATAATTTTTAGTGTTTTCATCTGTAAAATGAGATAATAAAAGTTGTCCTCTGTGATCTTGTGGGATTAAATAAGATTACCTATGTAAAACACTTATAATGGTGTCTGCTTTACAAGATTCAAAAGCTGTTAACTGCTGATTGTCATTTCATAGTAAATTATAATGCCTTATTATGAAGTGAACACAAATAGAGCTGCATTTTGATCAATAGAGGGAAGTCATAACTTATTTCTCTACAGTCAACAAACATGTCCTAATTAGATAAGAAAACACTGAAAATGAAGCCATCTCATCTAGCTCCCATTTGATGAAGAAAACATGAATAGCATAGTTAACACCATTAACTGCAAGTTGATCAGCTATGCAGTGATGCAAGACATAGTCCATTAAATAAGACTATATCTGCTTGAGCTTGCAAAAGCAGTGAGGTACCATTAATTAAAAGCATGCAGAAGTTCAGGGAGTAAAGAGTTGGTTAAGCTGTGGCATCACATTTCTGTCTGCTCCAGGGAACTGAGAGCAAAAAAAGATGAGGTGTTGCTTCTTTTTAGTTCCTGAAATCCAAGAATGCTCCTAGTAATACTTCAGTTTGACCAAGTAGCACTTTTGGAATACAGTTACTTCCAAGTTTGTGCTTAAAGAAGTTGCTTCTTTGGAAATAGGCTTTTGTTTGGGTTTTTAAAGATCAAATTATAATTGGATTTTGGTTAATACATTCATGAATTTGTAGGCCTCAGTGTGCCACACAGTGGTCTTCATGGTCTCTTGTTCCAAATGAGCAGCAAGTGTTGAACAACATAAAGAGCCTTTAGATAGCTGCAGAAGCACCTTAGGTCCTTTAATTCACAGGATAGGACATAGTGCAGTTACTTTGCTATCATAACACGAGTGAGAAGACTACTGAATATTTTCATTCTGCTTTGATACCTGGATGTAAAAAAAAATTCAGAAGCTTGCAATAGAACAATTCTAAGATGCATTTATTTCACTACTAGATGAAGGAAAAGGATTTAACAGAGGCAAGGAATGGTACTGTGAAGGGATCTCGAAATCGCAAACAAAACCTCCTTTGAAATATGTATCTCTTAACCACTCCAATTTTGAAGCCTTCACAGACAATCACATTTAAAATTCAGGGGATATGGCTACTTCAGGAAAACACATCCCCACTGCCCTTGAGAAGGAAAGCATCCCTGACATGTACTTAGGGAGCTCACTCAGCAGGCAGTTGTGTGATATTCCTTCTGGGAAGCCTCCTTTGCTGTTGCTGTCAACAAAGTATGTGTTAAGCCATCTACCTGGAGAGTGGCAGAGATACACTCCAGCAAGCAGAGGTATCAGCATAGCATCTCACTCTGATGACAGCTCTTCTTTAGAGCTTAAAGACTTGGGGCAGACAAAAGTCCCATTTTAACAATTTCAAGTTGATTTAATACATATGAATGAAAAAAATGTGATTCAGAAATACCCTTGGCTACTTTGCAATGGTAAAGAGAATTACAAAATGTCAATTTTGAGACTGAATCATTAGGTACAACATTTAGACTTGCCCTCTGGAAAAGATCAGATGTTCCCTGCCAGGTGTTTAGTCATGGATGCAAATCAAAATGGGCAGTAAAATGCTGACTTTCAACGAACTGAATTAACTCTACAAGCCACTAACACACCAGTGATGCTCTTCTGTGCCTGAATGGCAAAGATGTAGAGAGTTAATTCATTGCTGGTAATGAATTAATGAATGAAGAATCATTCCTTTATTCAGGACTCAGGTGCTATCTTTGCAGAGACTTTGGAATACACTGATATTTGAATACTGATCAGCCATACAAAATAAGCATGATTTTAAAATATGTTAATAAATAAGATTATATAAATTCTTGTTCACTTTTGAGACTTTGCAGGGTTTTTTTTAACACTTTTATTTATTTATTTATTTATTTGCCTTGCTGTTTGCCTGGAACTGAAATTACAGACAGTTGTGAGCTGCCATGTGGGTGCTGGGAATCGAACCCGGGTCCTCTGGAAGAGCAGCCGGTGCTCTTAACTGCTGAGCCATCTCTCCAGCCCCTAATTCTTGTTCACTTTTGAAGTACTTTAGAATTTGAATTATGAGATTTATTGTTTAAAAATTCCCAGAAATGAATGGAAGCCTGGATCATTGGAATCCTTATTATACTGTTAATAGGAAAGAATCTACAGAAATCATTATTCACATCAAGTGAGTTTTGAGATATGGACAGCATTTTGACCTTGGGCTCTCTCTTTTTGTAGTCTATGTTCACATTCAAGGTTTATAATATTATCATTCCAATGCATTTTTGAGAACTTAACTTGGTTACTGTTTAAGGCTATTTACCTTTCCTTTGGATAAATTCTTTGTCATTGTAAGAAAAGGGAATGTTCAATAATGTAGAGAGTATGTATATTTTAAAATTCATGCAAAATATTAGTGCAATATGTTTAAGATTTGTCTACAAACAGTAATTTTCAAAAATAGTCTGTTTCTATTTCTCTCATCTCCTCTTCCTTTTCTCTCTTCCCTTCCCTCCTCTTCTCTTTCCTTCTCCATTTATTTTTTCTTTTATTATTCACCAATTCAGTCTTTGATTAATAAAAGTACAATGATAGGATTCTTATATTCACTTTATTATTATTACCCATGAACTTAGAACAGTTACCAGTTAAATTGTCACATACACAGTTCTATGATAGTTGATATACTCCTCAAAAACATTATTTTTTGATTATTATGTTTCTCTAAAAACTTGTTTCTTTTTCACAGTTCATAAAAATTAATGGTGTCATGCTTTGAATTTTCCTATCAGGTGATGACCCTGAAAATGTCAGTATTTTCGGGTTTACATAACCTTATCAAAATACAAGAACTGCTGAGGGATGGGGAGACCAGTGGGTAGAGTACTTACTACTCAATCCTGCCTACATGAGTTGAGGTCCCCAGTACTCATGTAAAGTCAAGTGCATGGCACAAGCCTCTGTAATTCTAGTGACTCTGTGGAGAGAGGAGACTGCACAGAAGCTCCAGGGACCAGTGAGCCTGGCTTCTGTGAAAACAGAAAACAAAGATGCTCTCTTAAACAAGGTAGAATGTGAAGATGGACATGCAAAGCTGTCTTCTGACCTCTATGCTTGTAATATGACATATTATGTTTGAGCACACATGCACAAACACACACATACACACCACACATACTTACTCACATACACACAAACATGCACATGCACACACATATGCATACACACAAATATTGAACACACAGACTAACTTTCTTAGCTTACATTTAGAGGAAAATTTATATCAAGTAACCATGTGGATCATATTCAAATGCTGAATACTTTCTAGACTATTTAACATCTTGAAGAATCATCAGTTGGTAATTAAAATTACTTGACTCACTGGAAAAATCAAAGCCAAAACAATAAATACACAGTATAATTTAAAATGTTTTTATTTTTTTCATTTAATTGTGAGACACAGAAGCAACTTTCACCTAAGTTTAGGAATAAGGCATTAATTATGTGGTTGTTGGTATTTTGGAATGCCTACCATAAGTGTATAGATTTTTAATAAATGACCACAAGATACATATACATATAATCCATGACTTTCTGTTATAAAATTATTGCCAGAATTAGCAAAGGTAGTTAGTAATCACTTTATTTTGTCCATAGTTTTCCTAAAATTATTGCCACAGTTTAATTAACCTGAGTTTAAAATAAGTTGTAATTTTCTTCAAATTAGTCCTATTAAATTAGTAGAACTAATGAAAAAAAGAACCCTCAGGTGATGTTTGAAATAGAATTGTGTAGATCAGTGGCCTCAAGAAAAATAGCTCCCATGCTGTGTCTGGTTCTAACAAGTGAGAAAAGCATCTTTGCTGAAAAAGTGCTCAAATAGGATAGATTAAAAAACTCCATTGTTGATTAAACAAAAGAAATTGTATCCTTAATGATTCACAGTTGAAGGTATAGTATAGAAAAAAGCTAAATAACTGAAATGATGCTTTTTCCATAAAACAAGTTTAGGAGTTAGTATGCACAGGAGCAGCTGCTAAGACCAGTGAGTAGGGTGCTAGGTATGTGGTGGGTGAGTGACAACCCTCCCTTTGCTTCTTAGGAACCACATTAGATCACCTTCACATGTTCTGCACATCATTCTTCTGAATGTCGGTGAGTGACAACCCTCCCTTTGCTTCTTAGGAACCACATTAGATCACCTTCACATGTTCTGCACGTCGTTCTTCTGAATGTCTAAAGCTAAATAAACGTGATGACACTTGTTTATTTTCTGACATCCGACAATAGAATAGAATGGTTAAAAAATATCAACAACCTCAAACCTACTCCTTATTATGATAGGTCTGAATCCACTTCTCCTGGAATAGAAGATAAAGAACACTGTGGCTCTCTCAGGGATCATCAGCTGTGGTCTGTGAGTGGTAATCTATAAGTGGGGAAGGGGGCCCAAGTGAGTGAGCTTTCTGTGATTTTTGATGTTGTTGAACTCTAACTTTAGGCTCTGGTGGTCTGATATGATACAAGGAATTATTTACATTTTTTTGTTTCTGTTGATATTTGCTTTATAACCCATTATGTGGTCAATTTTAGAGAAAGTTCCATGAGGAGCTGAGAAATATGCATATTCCTTTGCATTTGGGTGGAACCTTCTGTAAATATCTATTAAATCAATTTGCATCATAGCCTCTGATAGACTCCTTAATTCTCTGTTGAGTCTCTGTCTGGTTGACCTATCTGGGGGTGAAAGTAGGGTATTGAAGTCTCCCACTATTAGGGTGTGAGAATTGATGTGGGATTCGAGCTTTACTAATGTTTCTTTTACATAGTTTGGTGCCCTTATATTAGGGGCATAGATATTCAGGATTGAAATCTCATCTTGACCAATTATTCCTGAGATAATTGGGCTATCACATAAGACACAACGAAGATAACCTGAGCAGAATTGCTATCACAGAGTAGGATGGCAAGCAAATCACACAATTGCCTGTGTTTCTGATCCCTTGTTTATTTCATTCCTAACAATCAATACTTTCCTTTGTCTCTTCCTAAAATGCTGACATTGTGACTTTTCCAGTGTTTACTAGGTTTACTAAGGCGCCAATCAATTCTCTGCATCTGTGAAGAGTGTTTTTCACGCACAACAAATGTCACAGCTGTGCTCTGTCCATTGCATGGTGGCTGTGAGGTGGGTCAGATTAACGTTCTTAAACCAGCCAAGCATAACCGAGTAGGTGTGGCGGGATCTGACAGGATTCATTTACTACAACAAAATGAGTCTTTGTGGAAGGTTTTTTATCTGACAGACCCACAAAGGAAAAGCCCCTGGTGAGCTTCAGGATAAACTGCAGAGGTTTACATTTCTACCCACAGCTTACAAAATTCATTTTCCATACGTGTATTCAGGAGAGACCATTTCCTTTTAGAAGACATTTTTAATAAGCAAGAATTGTGTGTGTTAGAAGACTGGCCTCTGAGGGGTGGCTAAACAATGACATAGTGCTGCCATGAACAAAAGGAAATTCAGACTTCTGAGATGAGTGTTCGTCTCATGCTATTCAGAAGGGACCCCTAGAGTGAATAGTCCTTATCTTCTGTCTAAAGACAGACAGTAACAGATATGAAGCTCCCTAGGAATAAGATATGAAAATCCACAAAATAATTTGATAGTTCATTTAATATGGTCATTAGACATTGCCTCTTGGGAGTAATTCAAGAGGAGATCTAAGCTTTTTCATTGTCTGCTTTCTCAGCATACTTGTATTAAAATCACACAAGTGCCACACTTTCATGGGGTTACAAATATGTTTCATAAACATGATTTTTAAAAGACTCTGACATTGAATTAAAGTAAAGATGATTGTAGAAGTCTCCTTTCTTTCTGTATAGGTTTAAGCCCATTCGTGAGACAAACAAAAGAATGAAAACTTCCCTGAATATGTAGTTTGGTGAATTCTTAATGCTGACTGTAACAGTTTGGGGTGGTTTAGCTGCATGTAACAGATCATATATGATAGATGATCTCCCACTTACAAGCAAAGCAGATGATCTCCCACTTACAAGCAAATGTCTTCTGGTGGCTTTATAGTCAAGAGAGGTACTTGCTTTGATAGCACACATACAAAAAAAAATAATTGGAATGATACAGAGAAGATTAGCATGGCTCCTGTGCAAGGATGACATGCAAATTTGTGACATGCAAATTTGTGAAGCGTTCCATATTTTATAGTCAAGAGAGTATCTGTCTTTACACACACACACACACACACACACACACACACACACACACACACATACATGCATATTCCATTTTAGCTTTATCTCCTATTTTCAAGGTTGCCTCTTTATACAAGATTGCTTCTGAGATTCAAATAATTGCATTTATGTCCTTGGCTGTGGGAAGGAAGCATGCAGAGTCATACGGCCTTTATGGAGGTTTCTCACATGTTATCATAATAACCCAGAACTTCTGTAATATTAGATTATCTTGGTTTATATTCATTTACACCCTGCTTTAAGGGAGGTAAAGATATTTTAGCTAGACATGTAAGTGCACCAAATAAAAACTTGAGTATGTTAATGAAAACAGTAATATCCATTGGCCAGATTCCTATCAGGGTTTGCCAAAACTGATGTAAATTTCTTCAATACAATACATTATTTTCTTAAATTATATATTAGTGTATGTATACATGCATAAGAATTTATGCATTTTATATCTGTGCATGTATAACATATGTATAAATAGTTTATAGAATTGTATAAAATTAGAAGTCAATATTAATCATTTGTAGAAAGCACAATGTCTTAAAAGAATGGCTGTATTATTAAAAATAAATATCTCAGCAATTTTAAGTATAACAAAAGCTTTTTACCTAAAATATCCCACATGTATATGCATGCACATGTACATTTATATGCACAATATATCTGGATCTGTATACACGCTCATAAACACATTCATACTTACATTACCAGTATTAGTCATTATAATCAGAATGGTTAATATTCATTTGCTGGGAATACTATCTGAATAGATGAAGAGAGACAATAACTTAATGTGCCAATAGATTTGCTAGAAGTCCATCTAAGTTACTTTTCCAGAACATTTTAGTGTATACTGAGATATATATTTAAGTGCTACATTCTTGTAGGTACCAACATTACTTTTTCTCTTTACAGATTCTGAAATAAGTGGTAAAAGTAAAAGGCAGGAGATACCTTCCCCTGAGCTAAAGGAAAGATAATTTACTTAGTTTTTAAAGAAGGAAAAAAATGCAGCTCTCTCAAAGGCTTCCTACCACCCTTTGAGTGCTTGTTTTTTCTAATCTCTTTCCGGTGCAGTCATAGTGACCCCTGTTGCCTCACTCCCCTCTGGGATTGAACCTGATCTTTAACATCTCTCTCTGCACCAGGAGCTGGAAAATAGACCTTTAACTCAGTGGGGAATGAGCCATACTGAGAGGTTTTGAACACCACGGCAATCAATCAAACAACCGTTGGGTTGAAGAGCGGAAGCTGGTTGTATTGGAATGGATGGCATCCAGGTATGAGCTTGCATAACAGAAAATTACATGCACTTGAAATACACTACTATGAAATGCCAGGCTGACATTTACAGGTACTATGTCCTTAAGCAATCTGGTGATTATCTGTGTCCCTGCAGTGCTGCTTTCCTCCTCGGTTCTGTAATACCCTGGTGTGTCTTTGATCACTATGAAGAGTGTTGCCAACTTAGAGAACATGTTGAAAGAAAATTAATCTTGATTTCCATGGATATCTGAAGAGTTTCCTTTTTGGCTAGAATGGGGAATCCAGGCTTTTCCAACAGTGGCAAGAGCAGCAATTCCCTGTGGGGATCAAACAGAATTTTGTCTAGACTACTTCTAAATACAGTGTCCAGTAATATCATAAGCATCATAACACATTACCTCATGAGCCCAGGAAGGCATAGTGAACTATTAGATTCAGTGAGGGTGAAGTACCGAGAGGCTAAGCATCACCTAAGGTCTCTAGTCAGAAGTAGAATGGGAACTCTAACCCTGGGCTTAGTGTATTGGCACTGTCCCCTTTAGGGGCCATGCTCCATTCAGAGATCTAGGTTAGTTGTTTAAGAAATATTTATAGAAAAGACATATGAGGATAGGAGAGAAAATAAATCACTTCTTTTCTTGACTTTGGAATGATGCTGTTGAGAAAGCAGGAAAGAAATCTTCCTTGTATTGAGTCGGGCAAGGGAAAGTGTTATCAGAAGCAGTTGTGGATCAAACATTCTTTCTGAAGGAAGGAGCTGCAAATTTCCCATTTACTGGTGTTAGTTCTAGTCATCTCTGCTGCCATTTTCCCAGAATGAATTCCCCAATGAAAATATTGACAAAATAGGCATTGTTCATTTAAAAACAGCATGATAGAAATGGACACAATTTGCAGGGAAAGTGCAATGCACTAGACATGAGTGCTGATGAAATGAAAGTAGCTGAGTCTTTATCCTTTGGTATAATCAAATAGACATCGGTACAGATCTTCCTTTGTGTCTATTCTGATGTGGAGTAACTGAGCAACAACTCAGGTGGGTTATTAGCTAGTTGCTTTTGCACGTCAGTATGTGCATATGCAGTGTGTTTTGGACAAGTCTGTAGAAGACAGATTAGTAAGTGAATGCTTTGTGCTCACATGGGTATACTGCCTCATCTTAGTTGAGAAAAAGAACAATGGAGAATGTTTCATACAAAAATGGCTTGGGAAGGAGCAGACAGAGGGATGGGCACTTTTGTTGGTTTGATATTATATTAATATGGTAAGTTCTTCTTTGACCTCACCTAAGATGCCAAGGAGAACCAGAAATTTCACCAGTCTTGCATAGTAAGATAAAAATGTGGGGCAATTAATGTCTCCCAGTCAGGAAGAATCATGGGCTAATGGTTAATACCTCTTTTGTGATCAGACAAAAGCAGAGTGGCTTTTATTCATCTTCTCCTGAGTTTCTTGCAAAGCCAAGCCTCTGGATGGTCAGCATTATGTGCACCTTTGAACTGGATTTCTCTCTTTTCCCATTTTATTCCTCATGGGCTTTCATTCCTGTATTCCAGGAACTTTGTTATATTTATAAAGTAAATATCTTAAAATGAATTTTTGAAATCCAGGTTCAGTTTTGAGGGGAATACTGATTTGAGACAGTGGTATGTCAAGAAGGAAGCAAAACACAGAGCTGGGAGATGAAAGGAAGCATTTGTCTGGGCACAGTGTCAGGATTTAATATAGTTTTATATCCTCTGCCAGACCTAAATGTTGGAATTTTGGAGGCCTTCACAGGATTTATTTACTTCATTTTAAACTATTGGATTCATACTTAAGTCTTAGTCCATCTACAGACCTGGGTTTCTAACCAACCAATCCCAGTGCTTGGTGTCTCTGCTGAGTCTATGCAGCCCTCTACTGCCTCACCCAGTAACGAAAGCAGATGCAGAGATCTATAGGAAAGTACTGGGCCCAGCTCTGGGAACCCTGTTGAAGAGAGAAAGAAAGGTCAAGGGCATCACAAAGATAACTAACCTAGGCTCATATGACACTAGACCTATAACAGCTAAGAACCCAATATGGGACTGACCTAGGCCCTTTACATATGTGTGACAGTTGTATAGCTCCACCTACTTCTGGGATTCCTAGAAGTGAAAACAGGGCCAGTCCCTAATGTGTTGGCAGGCTTTGGACAACCTATTCCTCATGCTGTATTGTTTTGTCCAGCCTTAATATAAGAGGAAGAGCATAGTCCTGTCTCAACTCTATATGTCATGCTTTGTGGACACTCATGGGAATCTGCCACTTTTTGAACAAAAACAGAAGAGTGGATTGGGGAGGGGCAGAGAGGAGGTAGGTGGAGGAAATGAGAGGGGAGGGAAGGAAACTGCAGCCAGGATGGAAACTAAATGAACAAATTTAATTAATAAGAAAGGCAGCAGGGTGAAGAATTCTTAGGAGACACTTGCCTCATCTAGTTTCTTCCTCCACAGCCTTCCTTCCTCTTATCATAAGCATATTCATCTTTTATCAGGTTTAGGAAAATTTTCTAAATTCTGTTCTCACTACTGCAATCACAGTGCTTAGCTTTCTTCAGTTACTCCATACTGCCTCCTAGTGGCTTCCAAAGACATTTTGCTATAAAACCTTCCCATGTTTCCAAAGCCATCATCATCCAGGTCTTGCTATATCAAGCATGATTTTTTTCCCCTTTTATAGACTGTCCTTAACTTTCTTCATTGAAATGTGTTGGTCCTCAGATAGGCAGTGTTTGGAAGTTGATTGGATGAGGTAATTCCTAAGGAATAGCATTAGTACTCCAATGAAGGGGACCCCAGAGAGCTAGCTAGTTTTTCTGACTGTGAACAGGAAAACAGCCTCCATCAGAGCTGAGTCTGCTGACAGTGCCTCGTTCACTTTTCACTTTCCAAGCCACTGAGAAGTTTCTGTTGTTTGTTGAGCACACACGTCTGTGGTGCTAAAGTGCCTACACAAAACCTTCAGCAGCTTTTCATTCTTCCAAAAGCCCTTCTTCTATATTTCCTTTGACTCTTTCAGATCCTGAAACTGTACCCCCACAATAGTCCCTTCCCTTCTGCATGTCCTCTCTTCTTCAAGCTCCAACATGAATAACTTCCCCTCTGAGAGCTTACACTGTCATCACTCATTTAAAATAATGCCATTTGTAGTCTATATTCTTCATTCACTCTTCCATAATTTTCCTTGGAAGCCTAAAATTGTGTCTTAAACAATGAAACAATGCTTTTGGTTTATTTATTTCAATAGTCAGTACACTCCATGAGGTCAGGAATCTATTGCATTATTGTTTGTCTCGAGACAGGATTTCTCCTTGTAAAGGTCAGGATTGTTTTTTTTTTTTTAAAAAAATATATACATACATTTATCTTTTATTTTTATTTTTATTTTATTATTATGAACAAAGAAGTCACATTTTCTATCCTTGTATATCCTTATTTAAGGTCCCTTCCCTCTCTCACCACATCAGGTCATTCTCTCTTCTCCACAACTCCCCATCCCCTCCCTGGACAGGCAGCGTAGGTCAGAGGAAGTTCTTCATTTCTAATATTTTACCCTCAATTTGGTACCTTTGTAGGACATACTCATCTTGAGAAATCCTCTGCATTGACACATGCAGGGGATTCTTCTTATTCACATGTAGGAGAAAAAAAGCATTAGAAACTGTGTCGTTTTTCTTCTTCCATGTTTAATAATACACAAGGACTCTTTGTCTTTAGATCTCCAGCAGACCAGGTAAACAATAGTGTTTCTTTATGTGAATACTTGGAGATGTTCTCAAAAATCTTCATTTCTTATTCCAGATGATTGATTTTATTTTTCAAGAAGAAAACAAAACTGATGAGTCATCTCTTAGTAATGAAATGTGTTGCAGTTAGTTGCCTTTTCAATAACTTTGATCTTAATGGGATGAGTTTGTCTGAGAAGTGTAAAGCTTTCATGGGAAAAGATGAAACTTCCATTCCACTCAGCTTAGGATGCTCTGTCTGTTCATCAAAGTGCCACTACTGACTCTAATATAAACATGTCACACAGACAGTGACCTTCCTAGGATCCTTCAGGTCTTCACACTTCAACTCATTCTCTTTGCCAAATATACATAACATCCATTGTCACAATTTTGTTCAAAGATATATATTCTCAAAACTACAGTACTTTTCAGTCACAGATTATTCCTTATTCTGGCTTCAACCCTACATATATTTAATTAAGTTATTTTTTAATTGGAAAAGAGTTTCATCAAATATATTCTAATCATGCTTTCCCCTCCCTCAACTCCTTCTACCCACCTAATTTTGCACCATTTCTTTACTTTAAATAAATAAATAAATAAATAAAAACCACACACACAAACCCACAAAATAAACAAGGAAAAGATTATTAAGATATATGTGTGTGTTGCTTCTTGTATTTTTTTATTTTTTTTTAAAAAAAATTCTGATTTTTTTTTGTTGTTTATTTGCCTGTCTGTTTGGTTTCTAGAGACAACAACAACAAAAGGAGGGTTGCAGAGCTGGGTGGGGAGAAGGTGGGAGGGGCCTAGGAGGGGTGGGGGAGAAGAGCTGGATCAAATATATTGTATGAACTTTGTTTCAACAAAATAGAAAGTATATAAAAATGCTCAAACAAAGCAATATGATATAAAATGTCTATAAAAATAGTGTTGAAGTTGTTTTGTGTTTCCCAATTACTCCTGGACATAGGCGTGCCCTTAACTGTGATTAATATACCCAGTGAGACTCCACTGGAAAAATCTAATTTTTCTTTTCCAAGCTAGCTATATTTGTCACATTGGGATATGTCACCCAGCCTTTAAATGTGTCACTGTGGGCTTGATGTGTTTGTTTAATTTCGTATGCCTGAGATGTAATGCTGTGTGTTCAATTTAGTAGGATTTTTCTTAAACTTTGTACCAAATGCCACTGCTACCTATGTCAACAAAGTAAGCTTTGCTTTCCATTTTCACGACAAAAATCAGATGAAACATGGAGTCATGTTGATGAACCTTTAAAAAGATCTATTTTCATTATTTTTTATGAGTGTGTCTGTGTGTGTGTGTCTGTGTGTGTGTGTGTGTGTGTGTGTATTCTGTGGGTGTATGCCACCTATGTGTAGCTCTCTGTGGATGCCAGGAGAAGGCATTGGTTCTTTAAGAGGTTTAGGAACAGGAAATATGAGCCACCTGATGGGGTTGTTGAGAAGTGAACTCAGATCATCTGGAGAAACAGCAAGTACTCATACCTGCTCAACCTCATCTTCAGCCCCTTATTGATCAAATGCTAATATCAACAACTTTTTATTATTTCTGAAAATACTTAAAGATGTTGAGTTGAGTTCTATATATCAAAGTTATTAAATTATTAGTTTTTTCTTAAAGTAACCCTGTATTATGACATCTTGCAACCTTTTTGAAATTTAGTCTTTCTACCTACCCACCCTCACACATCAATAAAATCACGATTGCCTTGCTAAGTGGCATTTCTCTTCTCTCTTTTGCTTTCTGTGCTGTAACTTTTGAGTATTTTAATCTGTGCACTTTACATTGAAGGCAGATTAAGGGCATTGTAAATTGTCTGAGGCAATGGATGCTATTTTTAGAGATCTATTTTTATTTTTGATTTATCTCACCTCTTGCTTCACTCTGGGTGGCTTTTCAGAACTTCATTAAATATGTGTGCTGCTGCCTCAATAAAGTGCTTCAAATGTCTATTAGGAAAAGCCATCTTAGGCTCAAAGCTCACAGGAAAATTTTTAAGCTGTTGATGGCTCCCTATAAGGAGGGCTACGTTCTCTAAGAGCTGAACTTGTGGCAATTCTGGAAAAAGGCACAGTGGGGAGTTGTAATGACTATATAAGTTTCTGACTTAAAATATGGTTTGGTGGCCCCAGGCTGTGAGAGTCTATGAAAGCAAAGCTCAGGACAAATTCTCCTCTCACCTGCCAGGGAGGCACTCTCAAAGGGGGAACTGCCTTAGAGTCTGTTACTTCAGCCTTTTCTGCATCTACTTCCCCCTTTAAAGGAACAGTGGCCTTAGTTTTATGTGTGTACCTGAACTTTGAGGTCAGAGCCTACATTGTTTGGGAGGAGCAGTTATTACTCCTGTAGGCACAGAGCCTAGGGCAGGACTAACGTGAACAGCACAGACTGACTGGAGAGCCTCTGCCACAACTCTCAGGAGTAGATTCTCTTTCCCCCAGGACTTATAAAATGGAAAGGGTCAAGAAAATATGATTGTCAGAGGGCTAAGCCTGGCTAAGAAAACATATTAGTAACTTGTAAGGAAATAGAAGCAACCATGATAGAGCCATAATTAAAGAAATAACTTGGTTACCAGGTCTAGCTGCCATTCTGCAGTTAGGTGAGCCAATATATTTGACTTTCTATTTTTCTAGTGGCTTTTTCAAGCAGATTTTGACAAGTAGATCAAGTTGGTCTCAAATTTGCATTGTTCTTTCCTTAGTTTCTCAATTTAGGCATTGCTATCTTTATCATTTATAACACTAATAATAACAACACTAATTTTTGTTACTGTTTCTCAAGGTTGGTAACTGAATTTAGGACATTGCATGTGCTAAATGAATGCTGTATCATTGAGCTATAATGTCAACCCCAGGCCTCTTTTAAGTCTTAGAAACAGTTTGAGTTTGATTTGTGCTTTTGGCTGTAAAGAATTGCATGTAATAGTCAAACTATTTCCTCTGTCTACCTTCTTTTTTGTTACCTTACCTTACAATTTGGATATGATGGATCCCTTGCAAAGGTTCATGTATTGACAGCTTGACCCCCAGTAGTGGCGACATTGAGACGTGATTGGGTCAACAGGGTGCTCACTTTGTCAATGGTTCAAACATGTATGATGGCTATCAGGAGGGTGGGCTTTGTTAGAGGAAGTAGGTCATGAGCTGTGCCTTAAAAGGTCTGCTTTGTTCCTGGCTCCTTCCTATTTGTCTCTCTTACTATAAGTTAGACTAGTTAAATAGTCTATATTTAACTATAAGCCTATAAGTTAAATAGTCTCCTCTGCTTTCACGGCCATCCATGATCTTCTACCTTGCCTCAGACCCAAAGCAATGGTGCAATCTGACCAAGGACCTCTAAAACCTTAGCTCAAATTCAGCCTTTTTTTTGTTGTTGTTCAAGTTGTTTTTATCACAAGCTTTGTCCCACTGGGAAACAATGACCAGAACAGTTAGTTTATATATTTGCATGTATGGATGTCTAGGTTATTTTTCTTCATGCATAAATTTTAATATGTTGAATGAGTTTGGAAACTCGTCAGGATTGGTGCCTGAAACACAACCCAAATGGGGAGGAAGACAAAATACTTTTCTTCCAGCTCCATTCTTCTTATCTGGCTGAAAACTTGCCCATATTAGAAAGTTTATCATTAACTGTTCTTATCTGTGGATTCTTGTGTCTTTTAATCATGTTATAATACAAGTAAATTTGCATGTAGAAAAGGACCATTTAATCCACATAACTGGTAACCAGTTCTGAAATGTTTTGCCTTTCAAAAAAAATCTCAGTATTTAAAACTAGCTTCATATTAATGGTATGACTTATGGATAGCAGGAAAAGCTGTTTTTGATGGATGTAAGACTCTCAGACATTCAAAATTTGGCGACATAAAAGGTTAATTCTGTGAATAAGTAACAATTTACTCATCATAAAATTCATGGAAACTCCATAACATTTTGTGCCTAGTCAATACATAACTTTATAGGTTTTAAAAGTTTGGAAAAAGTCACTGAAAAACCATCATGAAATGTATCCAGATACTGCCTAGGATTTTTGGTGGCTTGCTGCGTTATGGAAGAAACACATTAGATTTTGAGAAGCTAATGCAGACACCAACATGACTGTCCAAACAGACTGAACAGGGATTGTGAATAGACATGCCAAAGTGTGTGGGAGAAAAGCCTACAAGGCCTCTCAACCCTATGCAAAGAATTACAGGCAAGTAAAGAATGCTAAGAATGGGGAAATCATCTAACTTAGGGAAGAACACAACTAGTTATTCAATATCTAATGATTAGCTCTGAAGACATACATATAAATAACATCATATAGACCAAGCAGGCAGGCTATATTTGGGACTATTTATGCATATATGTATATATACATCTACATGTTATAATTAATGAAAAAGGTCATTACTTTGAAAAAGAGCAAAGAGTTTTTATATGGGAGAGCCTGGAGGGAGGAAAGGGAAGAGAGAAATATTGTAATTATATTATAATCTCAAAACAAAAGAAAACTAAAAGCTAATGGAGACCACTACATAGATGAAAGCCAAACCAATCTAAATGTTGAATACCTCAATCCCATAGATGTAAGCAGATTTGAGATGCAGAAGGGATGCCTTTATGTTTAAAATCAAGCACAGACTTGTTTGACATGATGTTCCACTGATAGATCAAGCTCCATTTCATCTTTTTGATTTTACCAAATGCTGTGAGTTGATTAAACAATTTCACATGTAGGGGCTGAATATTCATCTGTATGCTGGCATGGGTAGAGTTGAGAAGGAAGTAATTCTAGAGGAAGCTGTCTAAGAAAGGAGGAAAGTTTCCTTCTCTGGCTCAGTAAGAGCATGCACACAGCCCTTCAGCTGCAGTTTTGACATTGTATTAACTCTTGTTCAGGAGTGAGTCTTCCACACTTGAGAATCTGCCAGTTGATGCTACTTCTATACCACCCTAGGGTGTCATATATCTCATGGATAGTTTTAAAGCTATCTTTATTTTAGATTGCACACATGAATTTAAAGGTTTCCTCTACGTTCATCTTGACATCCCATCAAAAAATCCAATTTATTCAAAAACTGCTAGGTCCACCGTTTTCTCTGTCACTTAAGGCACTTGAGTGTCTTTCTATATCTTACAGCAGAATTGAATTTTCCCCAGGAATAAAGAGTGTTTGAAGTTGGTAGACTTTATGACAAGAATTGACTTGTGGAAATAGCAGTTCAAACAATGTCACTTGCTTTTACCCAGTTTACTTAACTACAACACTGCTGTGAATTTATTTGGTACTGTTTTGTATAAACAATTATGTGGCTATGTCTTTACATATATTCATTTTCACTTGAGAAAATTTACAAATGTTCTTTACAAGAACTATAAACTACATATAAACTACTTTACACATTCTTCTTTGGGTTGGTTAATGACATTTTTGAAATGCTTTTCTTTGGAATTTTATATATCTCTATATATCAGTCTCTCTATATATATCACTATAGCCCTTTTATCTTCTAATTCCCCTCTCTCCTTCCCAAATTTATGATCTCATCTTTAAATATTAATGCTACATATATAGACATTTATACACATGTATTTATAACCTGCTGAGCTCATTTACCTTTGCTCAAATGTGCATGAGTCTATGACTGACCAATTGGCATTGAATAGGCTATGTGGGTGTTCATCCCTGGAGGCAACTGATTCTCTCTCAGCAACCATGTACTTAGCCAACTATTGACTTCCTGTAGCTCTTCATCTAGGGCTGGAAATAATATTCAAATTTTTCTTTTTTATGTCATGTGTATGAGTGTTTTGTCTGCATGTATGTCTGTGCAGTGCATTTGTGCAGTGCCCATGGAAGCTGGAAGGAGTTTCTGATACCCTGGAATTGGAGTGTACATAACTGGGAGCTGCCATGTAAATACTGAGAACCAAACCCAGCTCAGGTTCTCTGCAAGAGCAGCATATGCTCTTAACCACTGATCTCTCCATCTCTACTCACAGCATTTATCATAAAATTTTAATGAATTCCAGGTGAGAGCTGACCCTGGGGTCACAAGAGTGAGAGCTAGCTCTGACCCTCACATGATCTAGTGTATGAGAAAGAGCAGGCTCTATTCCCATCTTGGCAGCACACTAGAGCTGACCCTGTTGCCAGGACATAGATGAGCCAGCCCTGAGGGTATGAGCGGACTCTCACTACCCTAGTCTGGCATTTGGTGGCAAGGATGAGGGAAAGATGCTCTTCCCTCCACTTTTTGATACTTGTGGCAGGTGAAAGAGCCAACCTCAGGGTCACAAGAGTGAGAGAACCAGCCCTGCCCCTCACCAGCTACAGCACACAGGGGAGTGAGCCCTGTACCCTGCCTGGAAAGCACACTAGAGCTGACCCTGTGGTCAAGGCAGAGGGTCTATGTTAGTCTACAGGCTCCCTGGTTGTTGTTTCAGCCTCTGTGAGCTCTCATGTGCCTAAGTGAGGTGTCTCTATGGCTTTTCCTGTGACGTCCTTCACCTTTCTGCTTCTACCATATTGAAAGCTACAGATATCCTTCTTATGTAGCTTACTCTGAGCTAAAGTCACTGTTGCAGGATAATTTATTTTCTAGTGCAAAAGCAGGACAGATACTAGCCTCCATTATGCTACAGCAGGATGCAAACACATTTTGATTCTCTCTCATTTGGAGAACCTTTTTGACATTTTATCAACATATTTTTAAAAAGTAAAACCCATCATATCTAGAGCTAGTGAGATGGCGCAGCAGGTGTAGACCCTTGCCAGGCAAGCTTGGTGACCTGGGTTGGATCCCCAGAGACCATATAAAGGTGGAAGGAAAGATCTACCTCTACAATTTTTACTTTGATTTCTGCATGCATGCTGCCCTCATCATACACAGTAATAATAAATAAGGCTTAAAAGTCATATCTGATTTATACACACAGGTACAGTAATTAGAACCTTTTTCTTTTTCTAGAGCAACATAAGACAGTATACACTGGGAGACTTTTTTAAAAAGTATAATTTATCTAAGCATATATAGATATCTGTATATTTGACACTGTAATTGCTATAGGATATTAGATTGCAAGTCTACAATATGTTTAGAGAATCAAGTTATTAAGTTTCTCTAGGTGTTACAATTATCTTTAGAAAAAAAATTAGCCAGTTTAAAAAAATAAAGATGCTAAGCTTAAAAGGTTGCTCACTATTTATGTAAACCAGCCAAATGCCTGAAAGGCTATTAGAACTAAAAGCATTTCTGCATGTATTAGCTTAAAAAAATAAATAATTGTTTTTACACTCTTTGTATCTAGCACATCATTAGAGGGTTTGAAAGTCGGCCACCCACTGTGTCAAGAGAGAGGAATTCTCAGCAGGAAAGTGTGCAGATGAATCCTTATGAATACATCTCCAAATATTTCTAAAAAACAATGAGGTTGCTATTGGAAGAATCAACACATCTCTATATATAGGCTGTTCTATTTATAGCACCGCAGCAAAGGCTCAGAAGGAATGCAGACAAGATCCATGGTTTCTCCGCTTCCAGTGGGAACTCAACTGTGCTTTTCTGAGTTTCTCATAGCTGCTAATTACAGGGCCTCCCTTTCCTTCCTACAGAATCTTTCCTCTGGTTCTTGAACTCCTGTCATAGGAAATGTCAGGCTTGTGTAGAGATTCAGAGCGCTCACAGGACAGATAGTTTTTTTTTTTTTGTTTCCCAGCCTAAATGGATATTGCATCTTAGGTAAGGCAGGCCACTATGGCTGATAGTTTTCACTTTTTCTTTTTAAAAGTTAGCCAAGCATGAAAATAAAAGAAAAAAAAAAGAGAGGAATACCTGATCATGGCCTAGAAAGCAAAACATTGAGTTAATGTACTGTAACTAGACAGGTACGGACAAAGTTCTACTGAAGAAGCTGTGGCTGTCATGTGAAGAGATTCAACTCCTGGATGCAACAAAAAGGAAAAACAGTAAAAAGAGCCAGTAACACTAGCTGTGAGACATGTGTTATGCAACTGCATATGAAGAAATAATGCATAAAACAGAAAATCCACAGACAATAAATTATGTTCCTTTTTATTTTGTGATCTTTTCAATTTCATGAGTATTTTATGGAGAAAATTTACATTTCTGTTGAACTCCCTCCCTCCTTGTTTAATAGCAAAGATTCACTTTATGAAAAAGCTTTCATTGGTGAAAAAAATCTGATAGAAATTTCCATTCCAGAAGCGCTTTCCTAGCCAACATGCCTCCTCTGTTACTTTTTCCTTCCGTCTTTATGAAATGGACTCAAAGCATTGCTTTCAAGAAAAAAACTTCAGAAAATGTCAGAGTCCAAAGGCTGAGCTAGCTTCCTAAAGAAGTTTAAGTGGAATCTGTACGGTTGCCTGGCTTAAAAATGTTGCCCACATGCTAGGAAAGGAAATGGGCAGATATGAAACACATCACTGGCTGAGTGTGACTCAATCAGTGGTGGGCCAAGAGCAATTGGTACAAAGAGTCCTGGGCTTGGGAAGAACAACATGGATGGAATTGATCTGCCTAAAAATACTGCACTGTTTGATGAATGGTTGTAGCATTTCAGTGTTTAAATTGGTCTCTCTCCAATTAAAAAATATCTCAGGGTCTTAAGATTAAATTTTGTGTTCAAACAGCAATTTCAAAATGGATTTTTATCACAATGCTTACTGCAAATTTAGCCATTTTGTGCCTCATTCTTGCTAAGGGCACTTTGGGCAGAGCTTAATATTGCAGAATCAGTAAGTGCTCTGCCTGCGGAGCTCCAGAGCGTCCAGATAATTTCTTGTAAAGATAATGTCCTATTTGGAGGCTTTTTAAGGCTGAAAGCGTCAGGGTAAGATCTTAAAATGAGATTATAACTACTCTGTTTTCTCTAAAAGGGACAAGATTGTCTAAAAACATTTGTGTTGGTGAAATACCCTTTTCCCGTCCACTTGACTTCCGCACTGTTCCCACACATTCGAGTTTTACCTCGTTGTACCACAGTGCTTTCACTTGTTTCTAGGAAAGAGGAACTCAGCTCACAGTGTAGACGGGTGCTTCTTCTTAGGACTAAAAGCTATTTACAAACTGCTGTGGGTAAAATTGTGTTTCTCCAAACACAAGGCATTTGAAATAGCAACGCTCTGGAAAGGTACAGATTTACATGCCCACCATATTCTTTGTGGCTATTGTTGAGTATTATTTTGAATTTTAGGTAAAAGATTTAACTTTTTGCCACTTGTTAGTTTATATTTTTTCTTCCGTCAAATTTCAATGCTCCAATATTAGATGTGGGGGGAAGTAAAAATTTTAGAGTTTTTACCTCCAAACCTACTAATTCAGCAGGCTTCCCTTTAAAGGACAGTTTGTGTCTGCCACTGAAAACATAAAAGATGGCATTTGGAATTATTCCAAATATTCTTATAGAAAGTCAATAATTAGCTGATTAACTAATTGATTGTCTTGTGTTTGTGTCTCTGTGTGTGCATGCACAGTTGCTGCAGCATTCACGTGGAGAGGACAATTTGTGGGCGTTGGTTCTCTCATAAGAATGCATTGTCGCTCATTTACCATCACTTAGGCCTTCAGAAACACTTGCTATTTTTCTTTGTGATACTGGAGCTGGACACTAAAAATCTTTGTCAGCTGGGAGATTGCTAAAGCTTTGCTAACAGGGAGGGCCACTGAAGAAGGAAGAGATTAGTTCCCTGAATCTGAAGTTCTGCCCTTTCTTCTTGGTCTTGTTGAGGCAATGAAGAAACTCAAAGTGTTCACCTTGGATCATCCCTGTGTGAGTCAAGTCCATACTGTGCTCATCTTTCTAGCATGTTCTCATGTGCTCAGTGGGTAGAGTCCCTGTGAGGTTCAGTTGCTTTTCTGTGCAATTTACTGGTGACTGCCCACCGTGGGAAGTTTGAAGTGTTTCACCTGTATAACAGAGAAGAATACTACTGAGCTCAGGAGTGTATCTGTGGGTGAGACACTGCTTTTTATATGTGGGCCCTGGGTATTAAACTGAGACCTTCTACCTTTAGTTGTCTTTTTAGTTTCCTAGATATGTACTCTTAATCTTATAAGTGCTATTGTCCTGCATAGATAGATATGAAACAATTATTCATCCAAAAGACAACTTGGTTAGCATCTTGGGCAGAGATGTGAAGATGAAAGCTATGTTCCCAAAGCAGAATTCATGAACCCAAGTCATGCAACTCATTTTTATGCATCTGTTGACAATCTTGGGGTCATATTTCTTCTTTCTACATTGTTACACTGAACTTGTATTTTAAACATAAAGAGATCACATCTTAAATCAAGTAGAAAGTATATTACTCTAACTGTTTTATTATCTGGAAATTTTACTAGTATTCATATTTATGTGTTTTTAGGGCATGATCTTAAAGCCACATTTGTGTTAAGTTGATGAAACTGGGATGCAAAATTCAGAAAACTAGAAACACATTTTTGTAAAATATAACTACTGATAAATCTTTGCATTGCCACCTTTGACACAATGCACTTTCTTTTTCTTCTTTTTTTTTAATCCTGAAAGGGCTAATTTGAGTTTTAAATATAAGAGGTTGAAAGTGGCTTCAGGCTTTTTCAATTAAAAGTTTTAGCTTGCAACTTTTTGCACTGGAAAAGAAACCTCTAAATCTTTTCTTGAAATCGCCCGACACAACACTAAAATGGACAGTGCCATTCCTTTGAAAATCATGCACAATGGCCAGTCCTTATCCAGTGTTTCTGCAGGAGGCAAACGTGTTAGCAGTTTTGACCTTATAGGTGGGAAAGAATAGTTTTAAAAGGCATTTATACCTCGTTAACACCATTTTAGGCACTCTATTAGATGTGACAATTTTCCTTCACAGTAAATGGATAAAAGAAAAAAGAAATCAGTCACCCTTTCCTGCTGTTTCAGTAATTTCAATGAGTGTGTTTCCCCTCAGTTGCTCTGTCAGATGGTCTAGATAAGATTTCGTTATTCAGGGGATCATTGTAAGCTTCGTGTATCGCAGTTTGTTATTCTTAAAGCTCCAGTGATTCACTATAAAATGCATCTCCATCTGCGGGAAGCAATTCCTAAATTGCTTTACTCAACAAATCCAAAACTGCTAGGCTCACTATAGCACAGAAATAGAAGTGCTTTGGGGAGGGATTACCTTTTGGGCTTGGAAAACCTCTCTGAGACAAGATACAACATTGAGCAACCAAGCAGATCTCTGAATGCCACAGTCAACTTTTATTTTGTATTCTTTTGCAGTGCTGTTTCATGGGTTTGAATTCTTTTCTGGCTAAAATGTACTTTTTGATGATATATGTATAAGTATGTATGTATGCAATCTTTTCAGTCCAAATGAAAATTTTCTAAACAGCATTTCTAGCAAATATCCATTGTCTTTTAATGGACATTTAAATATGATTTCTTACACAGTGTTAATTGGTAAGTAGAATCAACTCTTGGATTTATTTCCCAAGGCTAATCCCCTTTCACCCCCAGACACATATAGGTAAAATGCTCTCTTCAGCTTGGAGATGTTATTTCTGTAAGATATGTAGAGATGAATTGTTGGTTTTATTTTTTATTTTTTATAGGTCGTCATTAAAGTGTAAAACATAAGAACATTGGTTTATCTTTGTTGTTTTAGAATATAGTTCAAGGGGAAAATGTGGACAAAGAACAAGGAATCCTTTGACAGTTTAATCACACATGGAAAGACAGTATTATCCTTGGGACTTAGCAAAGGTTAACTCTTCTGCAGGAGTTTGAAAGGCAAGATGCAATTTATCTTAACACTGTCAGCATTTTTCTTAACCTGATTTAGCCTCTTGCACTAGAAAGAAGAAACACACTAGGAGTTTTAATTGAAAAGAACCTAAAGCTACATTCAACTTGTGATGTCGTAAATTGAGCTATCTCTTTCTGAAAAGAACAAAAAGGCACTTGATGACCTAGATATTGTTCAAGAGTTGTTTATTCTCAGAAATGCTGTTAGTGATTGTTCTCATTCCATAGGACACTTTAAGTAGGAAGATCACAGCATATGTATACAACAGACTATTTAGCGGGTGCCTCTGGTTTTACAACAAAACACATGTAAACTTAAGTTTCACTGTGTCACTTCCCTGTGCTTAAGGCAATATTTTGTACAAATCCCAGAGGTGTATTATAATATAATTATTTTATGTTTGTTTAAGGGATTGATTCAGCCAGGGGTTAGTCTCAACACTTGTGTGTGTATGTGCATGCGTGGTGTGTGTGTGTGTGTTGTGTTTGTTAGTGCAGATTAAACCCAAGTCCTTGTACAAACTAGGCAAACGCTCTGCCACTGAGCTGCATGCCAGCCTCTCCTTATGTTTTAATGTAATGGCTTCTTATAACATTTGGACCACATCCAACATACTCATGAAGCACAAGGTTGACTATAATGCCCTTGGTGGCACCATTTCTACTCTCTGTGCTTTGTTTTCATATGCCCTGGGTGTGCCTTGTCACATTGCTAGAATCTCAACTCGTCATACTTATCACACTTTGGATAGCTTTTCACAATGAGTAATGTACAAACTGTTGCTTTCCTTGCTGTTGCCAATTTTCACAAATCCCTTTTAGCCTAGTTGTAAACTAAAAAGGCAAAACTAAGACCCCACGGGGCAATCTTCAAATAGTGATGACTGTAGGCCAGTGATACATGCTCCCGCTTTAAATGTCCTGGGGACTACCTGTAGGTGTCTCAAAAGACTCCATCAGAATAAAATTCCTACTGCAGGAACTCTAGGAACAGCCCCTTTCACCACCTCTGCCCTCCTGTAATACTATCCCCCATTCAGGGCAGGACTGGCTCCTTGGCCCTTGGTGTCACTGTCAACAAGTTGTCTGAACACAACCCTATGCTCCAATCTCTGGTTTGAGATGTGGTGACCTACTACTCTGTGTCTGCTTCCTGTTTTGACCCTTTGTGCTTTGCCTCTGAGCCTTTTCCTTTTCTGCCGAGAAGAAATATATGAGAGAAAAATAGCTCATGCCTTTTGTTCATCACTAAATTTCCTCTTGAATTTATCTCCGGAGAAGGCCATTTCCACCAATCCAGTGATGATATTCCTGACTGCTTATCCTCCATTGCTCACCTCTTAAGAGTGTTCAGTCACTTTTGAACTATTCCTACCTTTTTTAAAAAAATTAGCTTAGTTGATTACATATCTACTTTTCTCTCTTCTTCCTTTGAATAAAAGTCAAAGAAGAAAAGCAGAAGCACCGTTGTGCTGTAAGAGTGTGTGCTCAGGGTGTGGAAGGAACAATGGTGGGAATGTGTGACCTGACAACTATGTAATAAAGAAATAAATAAAACTTGATGGGTTCTAAAAAAAAATAAAGAAAGGAATAATGAAAAATAAAGAGAATATTTTCTTTAAAATGTTGCAAAAATGAAAACAATTAATGGGAAGTTTCTACCACTAGAAAAGAAGACATTTGATGTCAAAAATGGAGCTTTTGTACTGAGATCTTTCTTTGCCTTTTATTCATACTTAACAGCCTGACTAAATAGAGGGTACATTTGAGAGAAAGCACACAGCTGTCAAGGAAGGTCTGGAGCCCACATGAGCGCAGGAGTGTTTTGTATTTCAATCAGGGTGAGTCTATAGGGTTTAGACCTGTGTAAAAATTCATGGAATACTTGAGACCAGTGTATTTTCCTGTCTTTAAGTTAGTTTTAATTATTTCCTTTAAAAAAACAAAAAATCTTGATCTTGTTAATATTTTAGTGATTAAAAATGTCATTCGCTTTGTAACTTTGAAGAATAAAAAGACTTATTCCAAACTTACATATTTAGACTGCCCGTCAAATTCTAATTTTGAAATATGAAGTAAGGAATATCTTTAATACATGTTTACATTGAAAGTGGAAAATATTCCTAATTAACATGATGAAAAAATTAGCTGGCATTGTGAAAATTTTTGGAGCAGCTATGGCCTTTCCTTCCTGGGTGGATATAATTGTTAAATATGATTTTTGTTAGTGGTGATTACATATAAATTTGAAATACTCTATCATCGAGGGTAGTGATTTATTTTAAAGACATTGTATTGATCCTGCAGAGACACACTACCCTGGCTATATGAAGCATTTCCAGCTTTATTGAATTTGTACTTGCATGTTCTTTCTATTTGGGTATCATGCTAAATTACATGAACAAATTAGCACCCAACTTAAGTAGAATTTCCAAATGGGAATCTAATATCCTGTAATATCTTAATCAGGACTGTATGTTTTATAAGGAGTAATTAAACCTTTTGTGGTGCAGTGGTAGCATTCTTATTTCATTAGACAATGAAAGCCTAGGATTAATTCAGAAGTAACAGAAGGACTCTCAATTTTGGCCAAGTAGGCTGCTGCTTCTGTGCATGATTTGAGAAACTGGATGCTCTCCAGTTCAGAAATGCATGCTGATTGTTTCTAGCTGTCCATATAAATCTATCTTCAGTGTTCAAACCTTCCTTCTAATGAAGAAAATAAGATAAGAGACAGCTCTGCCCTTCCCTTGCATGTCAGCCCTCCTCCTTTTCAGCTGAGAACCTGGAGATATTTATTTAGTCTGAGGATTCCTGGAGATAGGATCTACCCCTTTTTGCCTGAGAATTCAGTAGTGGTAAGAAGTTTCTTTAGTGGCTTGTTCCTCTGTCTCTCAACAGCAGTGTGTTCAACAGTGGAGTCTTGTCATCAAGTTCTAGATGGTAGCCAAGAGAAATAACAATAATCTGTATTGTTTTGTTGGTCTCTGGAAACTTCTTTCATCAACAACTAACTCAACAGGGCTATTCCCACACTTGGTACCAGGTTTTTTATTTGGTAACGTATGGTTTCTGAGAGGAACATTATTCCTCCATGTAGGAAAACTCTAGTTCACACACACACACACACACACACACACACACACACCTTCCTTAGTGTTATTTATTCCTCTTCCTTCCACAAGCCACCTCACCCTTCCATTTCCCTCCCTCCCTAAACATTCTCTTCTTCCTCCCCCAGATGTTATTTGTGTCCTATAATCTCACAAGCCTCCCTTAGGCTACTTACAGCCCTTATGGCCTCTTGTTTCATGGCTTCTATTGGTGTTTCAAGTCAAACACACAAATATAAAGATTTGCAGCTAGGCTCCACAAATGAAAGAGAACATGTGGTATTTGTATTTCTGGGTCTGTGTTACGGTGGTAAGTATATTGTTTTCTAGTACCATTCATTCAGCTGCCAATTTTAGTTTTCTTTACAGATGAATGGAATTCAATTGTATATTTGTACCACATTTTTATACTCATTCTTTAATTAATAGATATATAGGCTGGTTCTACTCCATAGCTATTGTGAACAGAACAACAGTGAACATGGGTGAGTAGGTATTGCTGTTGTAGGATATAAAGTTCTTCAAGAATATTCTCTGTAGTAGCATAACTGGATTATATGATAGAACCATTTCTAGCTTTCTGAGGATGCCCTACTTTTGTAGAAATATTTATTTGTTCTTTCCCCCCCCCTCAAGAGTGAGTCAGGTATTCCTATAGTTGGACTGGGGTTTGAAGGGTCAGTCCAGGGTGTTTCTGATCCCAAGCTGTTCCGTGGTTGTGGTTTGCCGCTTGGGCATGTTTGGCTTTTTTTCTTGTTTGTTTGTTTAGAGACCACTAGTGAGTGAGTATATCCCCTGCTTATCTCTCTGAGTTTGTGAGACTTCGCTCAGGAGGATATTCTCCAAAT
>PVIH01014503.1:0-53536 GCA_004025045.1 Sigmodon hispidus | reverse complement strand
TTCCTGCAAATGATATTTCATTGTTTATAGCTGGAAAAAACTACCATTGTGTGTATATATACTACATCTTTACCCATTCATCTGTTAATAGAGGAAAGGCTGGTTTCTTGGCTATTTTGAGCAATAAATCAGTAAAACAAACGTGTAAGCATGTCTGTGGGTTGACAGAGCTCTTCCAGTATATTAATCCAGGAATGGTATCACTGGATTTCATGCTAGTTCTATCCCTTTTAAGGAATCCTCACACTGATCTCCATGCTGGCTGCTCCATTTTACAATCTCACCAACAATATATAAGGGTTCTCTTCCCTCATACCCTTGGTGACATTTGTCATGTTTTCTTGGTAACGGTCATTTTGAAGTGACATGGAATCTCAATGTATTTTCCAGTTCCGTTTCTTTAATAGCTTAGGATGTTTAACTTTTATTTTTGCTATCTGCGTTTCATTTAGAATTATCCCTTGTCCATTTGAAAAGTAAATTCAAGGTATTAATCCCATCTGCTAAATAGCTGGCAAAGATGTCCTCCTGTTCTGTAGATTGTTTCTTGACTCTGCTAGATACTGCCTTTTCTGCCCATCTCTTTAATGTCATAAGTTTCTGTCAACATTTGGCATTATTTCCTCATCTATTTAAGGACCATTTCTAAAGTCATTGTATGTCTGTTATCTTCAATTGTTCTACATTCCCCTCTATTGGTTTCTGCTCTAGGTCTTTAAAGCCTGTAACCCATTTGAATTAATTTTTGTGCATGATAATTATGGATCTAGTTTCTTACTTCCACAGATGGATACAATTTTCCTTGAACAATTCATTCAGCTTTATTTTCACCAGTCTGTTTTACACCTTTGTCATGATGTAACTGTAGCTGAATGGGTTCAATTTGGAATTTTCTTTTAGTCTGTGTGTTTGTGCCAGTACCATGCTGTTACTATGACTATATAGCGTAACAAAATTAGATATTGTGGTATCTCCAGGAATGCTCCTGTTTAGGTTTGCTTTGCCTATTCAAGGTATTTTGTCCTTATATATTAAAATTATGATTTTTGAAAAATATGCCTGTAAAAACTGTCACTGAGATTTTGTTGACTGTTAGTCGTTTTGGGGACTGTAGCAATTTTCATATTAATCCTATCAATTCATTAGCATATCTCTCCATTCCCTAAGGCCAATTTCTTTGTTTTGATGTTTTCACTATGTGTATTCTTAGGTAAGTTACTATACACAGTGTTTATTTTGTCTGATTTCTTTCATGGCAAGTTTGTTAGTAGTACACAACAGACAGACTTGAAAGCTGACTTGTATCTACTACTTTGCTAAAAGTGCCCATCAGACCTAAGATTTTTGCAGTGAAGTCCTTAGAACCTTTTGAATCATGTTACTAGCAAAAGATACTGTCTTCCTTTCCTACTTGTGTCCCTTTTCCTTCTATATTGCTCTAGCTAAGATCCTCAGCACTATACTGAGTAAAAGGTAGATTGAGTGGGAATCTTTGTCTCATTCCAGATTTTAAATTAAGATTTTTTTCCCAAGTGAGTTGGCTATAATTCTGTCAATCTTTCCTATGTTGAGGCAAATAGTCCTTAAAACATGAGTGTAATTATCAGTTATCAATTATTTTCTCAAAGTTACAAAGTTATACATCACTTTAACGAAGACTTTTATTTTGAAATATTTTGTGTCAGATGTTATAGGTGTTCAACAATCAGTGCACAAACCACATTCCCACAAATAAGTGTCCTGCTCATCTTCTGCAAATCACAATTACACAAAGGGGCACCAAAATGTATACTCTTTTTGCTAATTTTAAATAGGTTCATTATTCCTTAATCCTCATTTTAAAAAACATAGCCTTTTTAAACTCTGAAAATTTTGATTTGCATAGATATAGTCATCAAAACATTGAGAAATGGATAGTGGTCATCATGTTTTCAACTCAGATTACTCCAAGTGCAAAAATAATCAAACAATGTTTCCATATTATCAGATGATATTTGATAACATAATCCTTAGAAAAAATTAAGGGCTGAAAGACTGACTTAACTTTTCTAAGTTATACTAAATAAGTAACAATATACACAGTGATATAGTCATTTGAGAAAACTATTGTTTATTTAGAAAAAATGGTTACACTGGAAGAATTCAGTAGATAAAAAATTCTCTTAAAAACGTCACTGTGAAACTTTTCCAGATGTAAGTTTAGTGATACAAAGCTCTGGTAGCTGTAAAATTAAAACACAATTAATTTTTTATTTCTTCTCCCCCAAATATTTCCGAATTACAAAAGAAAAATGGCAAGGGACAAGTAGCGCTGGTATATTTTTCTTTGTAGAAGAGTTTTAATGTTGTACACATACTATATCAAACGATTCTTAGGCATTGCATAAGACAGTGCTCCACTTTATTTTTAGTGACTAATATTAAAAAAAAAACAGGCCAAATAAATTAAATCTGAGTTCTAAAATGAGGTAAATTCAAAACCATTCAATAACTGTTTATTTTCAGTTTCAAACATTAAAAAGAAAGCATTTCAAATGGGGGGGGAGGAACCAAAACCCAGGCAATATTTACTCAAAAGTGAAATTCTGTACACATGTAATCTTATTTGCTTATTGGGAAGTATATGCAGCACATTGTGCTAAAATATGGAATAATTAACACTTTCAGCCATTACTGAAAATAAACATGTAGAAATTAAGCCACAAGTTAAAGTACAATAACATACAATACAACAACTTTAAGTTCTCTGCATGAAGCAATAAAGCAGACAGTTGAAAATGGGCCCTCTTTATTCACAATTCTCGGAAATCTACTCAGGAAAATAAAATTCTGGTCACAGCTGTATGAGTTCATTTCATTCTGTCCACCTGAAAGAAACAAATTGGTTATATTGATAGATAAGGAGAGGCTGAGGAAAGGGGTGAGGAGGAAAGGCGAGGCAGGGCAAGAAGACAGAGAGGGAGGGCCAAAGAATTTCAGAGGAAAAAAAGAAAGAAAAAACATTCAGGAAGAAACCTCAGTGAATTGTCAGTAACAAAGGCCTGAATTAAGTTTCCAGAAAATGATTAAATATTTCTGTGTCTTTATCCATTCTTAGAAATCATTAAGACACTATGACTTTTAAGAAACACTGAACATTTTCTGTGTGAGAGAGGGTGGAAGGTATGTGGGATAGAGAGAAAAAAAAATTAAGAGTAAGAGGTACAACACTCTATAGGTGAAAGGAATAATGTATCAAAAATAAACAGAACATGTAGCAAAGGAAAGAAACCTATTTTACATGATTAGCCAAAAGAAATAGAAAAATGACATCATTTTTTCCACAAGGACACAATTTTAATAGTGAATTATATTAAGATGCAATGTCTGCTAAATTATAAAAATTGCTTTAAAAATATATTGACTCAATTATACTCATTTCCTTTCCTTTATGTAGACATTTTTCAAATACTGTATAATGAAATAAACTCAAAACACGATCATTACAGCATGTGGCAAATAATATCATATCTGCCTAACATTGTTCTCAAATTTTAAATTAATGCTTAATGCATTAAACTTTATTAATGAAAATACTACATTCACACAGTTCCTAAAATCATAGCTAGAAGGGGCCTTAATCACACTTGCATGAAATGCAGACAAATAATTTATACATCATAAATACACAGCATTCTGTGCATACCATGTATAATCTTGACATCATCAATTATAATTTTGGATACATTGAGTTGAACTTACAACAATACTTAAAAAAATAACTGTTCCTGTCCATCAGTTGATAAATGGGTAAACAAAACATGATACACGCTCATTCTATGCAATATTTAACCATAAAAAGGAATGGATTATTGATACATGCTACACCATGAATAAATCTTGATAACATAATGGTAGTTGAAAGAACCCTGGCCCCAAAGGACATGATATTGCACGATTCCATTTATATGAAATGTCCCAAACCAGGCAAATTTAGACAGAAAAATGTGTCAGTAGCTTCCAGTGGCGGGAGAAAAGGGAGAGTTAGAAGTATCTGCTAACCTGCATGGGGCTTCTTTTGCAGGTCAGAGAAATGTTCTGAGATTAGACTATGGTGATGACTGCATCACACAGTAAATATACTAAAGACCACTGAATTGTCCACTTTCAAATGGTGACTGCATGTCAGTTTTTTAGAATGAAAATGAATAATGTTCCAATAAGGAACACTATGATATTCACATGACCATACTTCTGAGAATAAGAAATGGGTCTTTGATCGGATGATGTCTATGTAATGCTCCAATAAAAAAGAACATCATGGTAGCCACATGATCATAATCAGAGTAAGAAATGGGGTCTCTATCATGATGATGTCACATTATGAGAATTCCTTAAGGACAAGAAAACTTTTGATGACATATTTAAGGGTACATTAAAGGATAAAAATGTTGCTGTTAAAACATACAAAGATCTTTCCCAGGAATTGGAATTAAAATTAAAATTTTTACAATAAGCCAAAACCCTCCAAACAACATAACCATCCCCCCCATGTTTTCACACTTATAGAGTTCACACACAAAGGCAACCTATCTACATCATTAAGGAATTGATTCCAGGAGGCAATTTCCTCTCCTTTCTGAGAAAGAAAGGTGAACTAAAAGTCAGTTAGTGAATTTTTCATTAGATGCTGCTTCTGGATGGCATATATCAAGTAAAAATTGTATACACAGGAACCTTGCCCCAAGAAATTGCCTGCAGGTGAAAATAATGTTCTGAAAATCAGTAACTTTGGAATGTCTTGTCAAAAGGATGGTGGTGTGTATGCATCTTCTGACTTAAAGCAGATTCCCATAAAATGGACAGCACCAGAAGCTCTTAATTATGGGAGATAGTATTCTGAGAGTGACTCATGGAGCTTTGGCATCCTCCTCGGGGAGACGTTCAGCTTAGGGGTCTGTCCACACCCTGGAATGAGAAATCAGCAAGTACAAGAGCAAGTGGAAAGAAAATATTGGATGTTAGTCACAACATCTCAACAGTGTGCAGAGTTGTATTTAATAGTGCTGAAGTTTGGGGGTTACAGCTTAAAATCCACTCCCAAATTCAATGAACTTCAGGAAGAGCTAGCTGCTATCAAGAATACCTACAACCCTAGTATTTGAGGACATGGGAGGATCATCACCATGGATTAGATGCCAGCCTGTGGAATCCAGAATTCCAGGCCAGCCTGAACTATAAGGTGAGTCCCTGAAATCCCCAAACATAGTAGAAGACATAGGAATGAAGTAGCACCAAACTCAGACTTCAGGATTCTGTCCTCAATGTATGTAAGATTTTATTCTCATTAGCACTTAGTGTATGCTAATCTCATGCAACATTCTTCTAAGTTTATTTTTAAACAATGCTATATTAAAAATAAATACGTACCACTTTAACAATTATAAATAAGCATGATTGGCTTATAAATCTAAAAGGTCACCACCTATCCTTTTCATAGTTCTTTTGTTGATATTTCTGAAAATCACTTTCTACTGCGGGCTCAGTTCAATCTACTGTCCTCCATCACACACATAGCTCTTATACTCTTTAGAGCAATAAATTGTACTAAATACCACATAGAATACAATCAAACAAAAAGTGGCCTTCCATCCTGCTGAGAATAGAATACATGTATAAATACCACTTTATAATTGGTAGTTATCTCAATGTCCTCAATACTTTTTACCTGATTCAGTAGTTCACACGTTTCATAAAATAGGCTTTTTGATGATAAAAAAAAATTTAAGAGGAACTATAAAATACAAGCCTAGCCAAATAATAGCTGGTTAAGTGTCTACCTCAAAGGAAGTACAATGTGTTCCCTGCATGCACTATCATTTGAATTTATCATGATTTGCCCATTCAATGCTTATCCCTTTCCCTGCCCAAAGCTGAATCACATGTAAGAATGAAGATGACATTTGGAATATCAAAGAACATTCACAAAGAAAAAAGTTATGAGAAAAAAGACATAGAGACAGGCATCCTAATCTAGCATTACACCTGCAGGTACCCTTAGGAACTTTTACAACAAACACAGATCCTGGAATGTTCCATGTGGGTAAAATGTATTACCAGTTAAACTTGGTAATTTTAAGCTGAAACTTAATTGTACATGGGTTTGCTTGTCAGAATTTAAAAAAAAAATGTGTAGAAAGAATAGTCACACACCTGGACAAATGTAGCAGGAAAATCCTTTATAAGCCCTATCCCAATGTCAAGACTTTTACAACACAAAACAAAATAGCACTTTAATGAGTATGTATCCACCTGACATAAAAAATTCTTTCTGGCTTCAACTACTTAATGCCTGTGAGTACTGACTCACAGAACCATAACTAGTATTTTCAAACAGTATAAATGTTAATGAAAAGATAATTAGTTATGTCTATCACTTCAATCTCCTCAACAAGAGCTTTGTATATTAAATGATTGCTATATATAAATCCCAATAAAAACAAAACTTAAATTTTCAAGAAATATCTTCGAGGATAAGAACAACAGTTATTATGTTTTCACTTCTGTTGAACAGTATAAGTAAATGGAGCTTGTTTGATAGTAGGAAAAATTTGTTCCAGTATTGTTCTTCATCAATGTTTTCATTGATTAAATCATTCCCGTTGTGGTTACTACTGTACACAGATTTCTATGTATAGCTAACAGATAGCATAAACATCAACAACAATTTCACAAGAAAAAGTAATTGGTTATTTGATCAGAAAATATGAGTAAAATCACAATCTAGGCATGTGGATATGTTGCATACTTATACATATATAGGAACCAGTAAATAGAACAAGATCATATATATGAGCAACAACTAGCTCCTAAGGAATAAACTCCATCAAATACTCTATTTTCTAATATGGACTACTACAATATTTAAATTATGCTTTGGAATGGCAATGCATTCCTAAAGTTAGAAATCTGTGAGAGCTTAAGAGACAAGTTTTCCCAGTACAGACTAGAAGGGAAGAAAGACTATAACAAGAATTATAAAATTGTCCACAGGGGCTAAGGATATAACGGAAACAATGTGAACCACTTAGAGCCTGCTGGAGTAGACAGCCTGCCTTTCCTGCTCCAACAACCCTAACCACAAAACCCTTGTTCTAGGGGGAAAGCATGCAAATCAAAGTTTGACTGCTGCCATGCAGAAATCAGGACACAATGTCAAATGTTTCAATTCATCAAAAGAAACTGAAATTCTGATTGGACAATTTCTCTGGATTATTAGAGGATGTTAAAATCTAGTGTTTTAGCAGAATGGCAGATGAACATAATACCAGCACTAACAAGGCTGAACTCGGGGACTGCCGTTGAATTTGACAGCAACCTGACACAGTGAGTTCCAGACCAGTTTGGAATACAGAGTAATAGCCTACATTAAACCAAAAAACAAATAAATAAAACCATGTTTTCAAATGCTAACCTCTTATGAGACTAAGACCTCATCTAACAAGCAACTGGAAACTAGAAATTTGCAGTATCAGACTTGGAGGGAAAAAAAGAATCAAGTTACATATATGAGACTAGAAGTAAGAAATACTTGGCTTTATTGAAATGGAAGGTTAAAAACACAGTGGATAGTACAGAATATGAGTTGTGAGCCACACATACCAAATAATTGAAAAGGCAAAGGATGGTTGTTAGATAATGATTTAATGAGCAGGAGATTTGGTTTGTTTGTTTCTCCTACTTTGTGTTGAGGACTGAACCTAGGACCTTTCAAGTGCTAGAGAAACAACCTACCACTAAGCTACATCTTGAGCTTCAGGCAAGGAATTTTAAAGATTAGAATTAAACAAAATGTTAAGGAAAAAGCAACTAGTGATATTCAAGAGACTAAATTAAAGATAGGTAGAATTTGGAGAAAAATTTTGCAGGTAAAAAACACAAAGGAGTTTTGCAGCTAAAAGTCGAGGACAAGACAAGAGACTTTGCAAAGAACATAATCAAAATCACATTTATATATAGTATTCTTTGATCCTAATGTGATCATTGTAATGTCTGTACTCGGGGTGACATGTACAACAAATCAACATAATTTCTCAATTGAATCCTCTGTTATTAACTGTTCTAAATACCAACAAGAAAATCTTAAGATCACAGACAGGATAAAATCATGGCAACATGATGTGTCAGCAAATCTCCTTTCTGTAAATTAGGGAACCAGTTAGCAGGGGAGCAAGAAAAGCAGATTTAGATGCACCCTGCAGATAGACAACAGTACTATAGGAAATAAGATTTCTTATCAAAAGAAAGAAAAACAGAATAGCTTGCCCAATCACAAAATGAAACCAAACACAGAGGCAGCCAGAATATAACCAGATCAATCACAGCCTCCCAAGAGTCTGACCCAGAAAAAGTATGTGTGACATAACTGTCAACAAACTAAATATATCTGCAAATGGTTATCGGTTTCAAGAATATTTACTACAGACTAACAGTCAAACATTTAGTCCTGTTCAATCCTACAGCCTCCACCTTTGGTTCCCAAAGGATATTTCACGTCGAGTGTAAGAATAACTCAAAGAAATCTGTATCAAACCCTTCATGTCCCAAAAGGCAAACTTAAGTTCTAAGAGAAAAGAAATATATAAAATCACAGAGAAAATTGTCAGTGACTATGGTTGGTCCATTCTTAAAAAAAAAAATTAATAGGAAGGCTTTTTATTTTATTAACAGAGAAGAAGCATATTAAATAAAAATTTCAAATAAAAAAGGTAAGATAAGAATAAAAAAATATATAGTATATATATGGTGTATATGTAATATATAACATACATATTATATACTATATATTATAGTTCCCCAGGGAAGACAGTGGGAAGGATGTCTAGAAGACTAAGTAATACTGTTTCCTTTACAATCTTCCTAATCAAAAAGTAATAATAATAAAAACGACTATTAGCCAGACAGGATGGTGTTTATCTTTAATCCCAGATCTCAGGAGGCAGAAGCAGGTGAATTTCTGTGATTTCAAGGTCAGTCTGGTCTATATAGCAAGTTCAAGGCCAGCCAGGGCCTTGAGGAATGAGAGGAAAAACTATTAAATGCTAAATGGTTTTCATACTACTACTTATCCCACTGTACTATTCAGATAATAAGCAAGGAGAAATAATGCGGGAGAAAAAAGCACATCCTTCCTTGAGTCATTTATCTGACAACCTCAAATTCCTGCATTGCAACTAAAATAAATATGACAAAACCCACATCCTTATACTGAACTGGTCCTGGTCCTCCAGACATTTCCAACCCTTAGACAACCTTAAGTATGGCTTGTTATATATCTAGTTCCATAAATGATCAGAAGCAGCTCAGATCAGAGATAGAGTATAAATAGTGGGTGTAGAAGTAACCATTACAATGAAAGGTAAAACATTAGCCATAAAAGCAAAGTCAACTTCAACTATATCTACGTGGAATTTATTTTTTTGAGAGGATTACTCTGTGTAGTAGCTCTGGCTATCCTGGAACTCATTCTGTAGACCAGTTTGGCCTTGAACTCACAGAGATCCTCCTACCCCTACCTGGAATCAAAGGAGGAGACAAAATATCATACATCAATAATTCTAAAACATTCAAGAGTAACTTCAGGTGCTAACTTTAAGTCCTCACCAGAAAAGGGGTTCTATTAAGATATGAAAAATCTGTCCACTATGATGGTCATATAATATATATAAGATGTTTAAAACATTTTTATGGTGGTGACACACACCTTTTCCCCCCCAGCATTCAGGAAGATCTCTGTGAGTTCAAGGCCACCCTGGTCTTCAGAATGAGTTCCAGGATAGCCAGAGCTATTGTAACAGAGGAATTCTCTCAAAAAAGAAGAAGAAGAAGTAGAAGGAAGAAGAAGAAACTTTAATGTATCATACAAAACAAATGCATCACTTTGAAAACAAATTTGCCTATTTAAAATATAGCTAAAAGTACAGAACTTAATTTCTAACTTTGCAAAACATGAGCAGTGGCAAAAAGGCACAAAAACTTAAAGGCCCAAAGAAGAGAAAACACTAAAGTCCTATCTTTAAGTGTCAACTCTATTTTCTAATGTCCCTGTGACCTGCTTTAATCTTTCAGAATTTTAGTTTCTTCACCTGTAAAGTATAAATACCACCATCAATTAATGGACTACTGGTCCTTTAAAAACAAAATTACCCAGAAAAGATGGCAGTAGGTGGCGAAGAGAAAGCCAGATCTTCTCAAATACATCTTAATTTTTTTTTTAAAAAAAGTGTGACTAATCAGCAAGCTTAAAGTGAAAAGTTTAAAAAAGTAATTACAAATCTTATATCTATACATAAAAGACTGTCATTATATTTAGATAAAAATTCAAGTAGTTGTACCCTGCAAAAACCGATCTAGTTCCTTTACAGACCTCGTTTAGGTGTGTGTATCCCTAAACGGAGGGGAGGGGAGAGTATACTCACCTTGGTTGAAAGTGTTCATTATCTGTGCTTGTCAGAGGACTTATGAGTAGATGACAAATTAAGGGAAAACAACTTTGGGGCTGGGAAGAATAGTGTCCTACCTTTTCGTATAACCCCATATGCTTCCGAGCCTAAATTGCTCTAATCAGCCTAGTAACCTCAAATTCTTAGAGCTCTGCTTATGTGTCATATCATTCTGCTGTTCTAGTCACCATACTCCCCAGCCCAAGAGATTTGCTATTCCTTTTTTTCCTCATGGTAACAATACAAAGGGATAATAACAACAAAAATATACAAAGCCTATAAAACTTGTGTCATTAAACATCTTGGTTCACTACAGAATTACTTTTAAAAATCAAGTTCAAGTCTCTTGTTTTCAGGTCATATACTGAAGGGTAACTACAAATATCACTTTAAAAGTAATAAGCTCCTGTATATGTAGACCACATACAAGAAAGGTTTAATTCTAAATATGAACAGTATCACTCGTCTATTACAGTGAGTAAAATATAAAGATGAAAAGGATATTGTTTCTTCTCTTCCTTTCCTCCTGAACTATCCCGTTTCTCTTTCTTTTCTATCTTTTCTTTATCATGCCTGGATTCCTATAAGGAATGATGTAATTAGTTGGGGAAGGAAAATAAATCAAATACGTTTCTTAAAAACAGCTTGAAAATCCCTTTTATCATCTACCAGCTATATTTTCTTTCTTCAAAAACTTGCTTAATATGACACCAAAACCACATGCAACAAGAGAAAAAATAGGAATACTGAACTCCTCCAAAAGTAAAAAATATTCATAAACCAAAGAAAAGCGTGACAGCTTGCAGAACAGGAAATGGTATTTGCAAAAGGTGCATAGCAGTCTAGTATCCAGAACTCTTAATAGTGAATGAATTTAATAGCAAAAACCTCTTAAAAGTGAATGCCATAAAAGACAACTCATCTTGAAAACAGTAAGAGAGCATAAAGAATTTCTCCTAAGAAGATATACAGATACATGGAAAGACAGATATTTGGTATCATTAGTCACTGAGGAACTATATAAATCAAACCCACAATGAATTACCATTCATATCCACTAGGATGGCTATGATTAAAGTAAAACTAAAAAGCAGCCAGTGTTGACTAGGATGTATGGAAATTGCATCCCAATATATTGCTAGTGGAAATGCAAACTATACAGCCATTGTGGAAAAGTTTGGCAGTAATTGAGAAGAGCTAAACAAAATTATCTAAACAACCTAGAAATTCTACTCCTAGGTATACAAGAAAATTGAAGATAGCCACACAAATTATTTCATACCAGCACACAAATGGTGACAATCAGGAAAAGTGGAAACATTCTAAAAATCTAACAGCTGGCTGGGTATGGTGGCTTACAGCTGTACTAGAAAAACTGGGGTAGGGGAACTGCAAGTTTAAGGGTAGACTGAGGTAGTAAGGAAAGTGCCACCAGCTTGAGATACTAAGGATGGCTCCATCTCAAAGCAAAACAAAAATCTACCAACTAACAAGTGTGATGGTTATTTACCTAATGGAATATTATTTAGTCATAAGAGATTAAGTAATGGTAGACACTATAATATGGAAGAACTGCAAAATCATTCTTAAAGGGCAGGTACAAAAATCTATATTATTTTATAATTTTACTTACATGAAATAATTAAAAAATAGGTAAATCCACAGAGACAGAAAGCAGATTAGTGGTTTCCAAGGACTGGGGAAGGCAAGTGAGGAATGAATGTATCATGAGCCCAGGATTCCCCTTCGGAATAATTAAAATAATTTGGAACCAGACAAACACTAAGTGTACAATATTTCAAATACACATAACGCTTAATCCAGTGGTTTTCAATCTTCCTAATGCTGTGATCCTTTAATATAGTTCCTCATGTTGTAGTGAGTCCTCCAACCATAAAATTATTTTTGTTGTTACTTCATAAGTAATTTTACTACTGCTATTAGTCATAATGTAAACTTTTTTTGGAGATAGAGGATTGTCAAAGGGGCTGTGACCCACAGGTTGAGAACTGATGACTTTATTATATTCTACATGAACCTTATCTCAACTGAAAAACACTGAAAAGCACAGCCTTATGTTGGAAGCCTACAGAATTAAATTATCCACCATTTACTTTTCTAAAACTGTCTTTAAAAACTACAAAGATACTACACATGTTTAACATTTACAGCAACATTTTGTAAACAGTTTACAACCTAGTCATGCCTTACTAATTATTTTATGAAGCATGAGTGAGATATGAGTATCAATCAGTATATAACAGAATGCACTTTTTTCTTTTTTATCGTTTTTTTGAAAATATCAAACTTTATATAAAAAAGCAAAACATTCAGGATAGCTTTAAAAAGCCCATACAGTAATAAAACTTCTCTTTTCTCTAAAATATATGAAACATAGCTATATCTCAAGCTATGAGAAACTATAAGAATTGTGGGTAGAAGAAAAAATAAAATATAAAGAACTGAAGTGGTGAGAGTAAATGGAGAGAAAAAGTACTTCAGAAGTATTAATTCTAACTTCACAGTAACTCAGGACTGATCTAGCTCAAACTTCCCAACCAGAATATCTGCCCACTACCGAGCCTCCTGTCCTCATTCCAAAATAATTAACAAATGATTATCTGACAGGAATATACACATATACACTGAGGCACTAAATTTACAAGAGTGAATTACCATTTTCCTCACAAGGCCCTAACCCCTAAGTGAAGAGCAATTAATGGCTGCTATGAAAAAGAGAGAAATCAGTCTTCTCTAAGGATAAGACCTCTGGTAGGTTATCCAATCACAAGTAGCCAGCCCTAAACACATCTGCATATGAGCAGCACTAAAAGGACTCAGCACGTTTTAACTATAGATAGGTACATAGGTATAACAATAATAATAAAGAAGAACTCATGAAGTTTACAGGGAGTTGGGGAAAGACGCAGGAAGACTGGAAGTCAAGACTGTGGAGTGGAAATGATGTAAATACAGTGTTCATATATGACATTCTCAAAAATAATAAAATACATGTTTTCAAAGAAGTATACAGTTCCTTTGTGTTCCTAATTTACCTTTTTGCCACCAGAGGAGATTTTATCCATCTTGTCAGATTTAAACGAATCACTACTGCCTTTTTCTTTGCCTGAAGACTTTGACTTATTTTTCTCTTTGTCTTTCTCATTTGGATATTGAGACTCACATGGACTCTCACTTTTGTGTTTTGAAACCCCCACTAAAATTACAAAAGAGAATAATGAAAGGCTTTTCCAATTCACTCTGATGATTGCTTCCAAGGTATTAGTAAGTCTACCTACTTGTTCCATTTTCCTCTTTCCGCCTCTTTGTTATGTCCGGTGGCACTTCACGGTCATTGTTTGAGTGGTCCTAGAACCAAGAATTGTGAGCTACATTGATCAAGGGTTATGGTTTTTGGGTTTTTTTTAAAGTATTAGTTTTATACAAGAAAGACACCACTAACTAGCATTGGAGGATATTTGTAGTACCACATATATGGTAAAATGGCATGAGAGAGATTACTAAGCTCAAGTTCCTTATTAGTGTAGAAAATGTAAACACACTTTAGGGTGAAGATACCAGATAAAGCTTGAAACAGACTGCTATAGAATAAAGCAGTATTTTCTAAAAGCAGAATACACATTACTATACATGAAAAAAGCTTCCCAAGCTAATTTTTAAAAATTACAAACCCTTTTCCGCTCTTTCCTGTCCTTCTCATCTTTTTTCTCTCTTTCTCTGGATCTTTCCCTTGACTTGTCCAAATCTTTCTTGTCCATTTCTCTCTCCTTACTCTTGGACAGTGGTGGAGTATGATTAATGTAGAGCTGTTAAAATTAAGGCAATATTACTAAAGATTATTAGTTTTCCAGTATTGGTAGCCTTCGGTATTTTGTTTATTAAATGAAAGATAATAGCTATATATAAGTCAACACTAGTCATCTGCTTGTTTTATGAGAGCTAACATAAAAGAATGTGACACATATACAAAGGCTTTACTCCTGAGTCTTATAAAGATTCCCATTTTAACTCAGTTCATTATCGCCTCAATTGACATTTCACAGTAAATTCAGATGCCAGCATTCTCCCTGTCCTTCTAGTAACTGGACATTTCCTGCTATGAAAGACAAAATGAAAATCCCTATGCAGTCATGGATATTTGAAGGTCTAATCATCTAATAATAAGCAGTCAATGACAGGGCAAAAAGGTATAAATTAAACCTAGTCATGATTTTATTAGTAAGTCCATTCTGCCTGGGTATAAGCCAAGCCATGATTATCTCAAGTACTTTTTATAAATATAAAGACTGATGCATATTCTCTGCTAATGATAGAATTGTAGCTCTATGAAATAATCACAACTGTGAATTCTATCTTACTGGTTCTAAAAAGCTCAGAAAACCATCAAGTAAGCTGAGGGTGACTAAATTACTTGAAACACTGAAAAGTGATAAAAAAAAATATTCTGTAAAAAGGTCTATTAATGATAAAATAGCCAAACATCAAGGTTATTCTAATTCTAAATGAAAGAAAAATCCTACTTATGGAAGTTGGAAATATGGAAATCCACTATAAAAGAAAGTAATCAGAAAATAATCAAATCCAAGCTTTACAGCATTTATAGCTGTGGTACAAGTCTATGTTTCATTCGATATGTTCAAAGAATAATGACTAAAATTCATAATGTAACTACATAATTCTAGATATACCCTAGGAAGAAACAGAATAGTGACTGAATGGTAAAATATTTTGCACTAAGAAATCCTTTGATAATCAAAGAAATCCAAGAAAAAGGACTACCAATTTAAAGTTTAAACACTTATTATTTAACACCACCAAAGACCACCAAAGATGTTCAATTTAGTTGTCTGAGAAACATTGTCAAAGCAACAGAGTAGATTCTTTAAAAATGCTTAAACCTTGAAGAATGACAGAAACAGTCAAAGTGTTTATCAATAATAAGATTAAGAGAAGAATCATAAGATACTATTGTTAAATATGCCTTAAATGACACTTAAGATTTTAATTGTGAAATTTATTCACATCTTTTTCTATATCTTAATATTATTTATGAACTCAGTAAGACAAACTCAATAACATATTATTTAAACACTGAACAATTTCCTTTAAGAAAGTACTGCTTCATTTCTCCTGCTACAAGAGTACCCTCATCCTCCCAAATGACATTTTTATCCATGCCTACTTGAGTTCTGTAGTGTAAGGAATTGAGAAACTTCACTAGGACTTCTGGCATTAATACTCAAATATTTCATTCCTGACATAAAACAACAAATAGTTAAACAATCAGAATTCTAGGTTCAGAAATATACTGATTCACTTCCTCCTCTCTGTCTTTCTAATAATTGTGAGCATAACACCATTTTCTACAAAACAGTTTCTCATCACCTACTAAGTGAAATCATACTTTTTTGTTTATGCATTTTAAGCATGCTGCATAGTCGTCACAATTATATCCTACCATACAGCAACCTAACGCTCTGTGGCTATCATTAATTTCTAAATTTCGTCCCCTTTACCTTATTAGAAAGAGTAATTACTTCTATCTTAAAATTCTTGGTTTTATAAAGATAGCTTGAGAGCCATCAACACCAAAATGTCTCTCAACTCTGCAATTCATTTTCTACTGTACTCTTATTTTATTTATCTGCCCTTTCTATAATGAGTGTTCATTACAAATCTCATTATTTATTTCTGTACATTTAGCTTTTAGATGCTTCTTAAAGGCTAGTATATAAAATGAATGTTTAATACATATTTGCCAAATAAAGTTAATAATGTGTTGGGATAAGCTGTATGTAACATCACAGGATTATGCTACTAGTTTTACTTTATTTCCTTAGATAGAGACCATTACAATATAAGAAAGGAATCTAGCCAACTTTTAAAATCAAGGCTTGGTTGAAATAGAAGCATGCTTTTAGCACTCTCATCATCACATGTAGATGCTAGTATTGCTATACCAAAACACAAATGATCAAAAGTTGAAATATGTGAAGAGGAAATAAGAGTGGAAAATGAGCCGAAAAAATATATGAATACTATTGTAGGTTAGTTATCTTTTAATCTCACTAAAATATTAACTTCATGAATTCCTTTACTATGGATTGGAAAGTAAAATACCCAATAATTATTAAAAAGAAAATTCTGGGGCAAAGTATAACTTAAAAATATCAAAATAAAATCAAGGAAACAATTTTATAGGTACAAGCAAGATAACATGAAACACAGACATATAATCTTACAGCAAAACCTCGAGGATGTAAAAGCTGCCCCAGAAACAGTGAGGCTAAGTAAAGATTGCTCAAAGTCCAGGAAAATTTTTATCCTAGCCCATTCAAATGCTTTTATATTTTCTATACATTTAAAATTATAAAATTAGCTATTACACAAAAATACTAATTTGGATTGCTTACTGAAGACTTTAAGAGTTCATTCGATTTATTTCTTGAGTGGTTAAACCTTACTGTAAGATCCCATGCTAAGCTAAGAATCTGATAAGTCTCATCATTTTAATTGAACATTATATGCCATTTTCAAATTTTTCTGGTTCCATGTAGAATAATCTATTAAATTTCAAATGCCAACAAAAATCTTCTCATCCAAAAGTATTGATAAACTGACTTCAATTGCCACATTTAAAAAATAAACTCACTAAAGAAACTAGGAAACCTTTACAGCTATTATTGAAATGGATGTTAAGAACCAAGAAACCTTGATTTTAGCTCACATTTTCAGTAATGACAAGTTATATGCCACTACAAATAGTTCAGGCTCTCATTTGTCAAAAAACTCACTATCATGTGCCCTGTTTTGCTTCTAGTACTATTATAAGCATAAATGAGACACTATATATTATCTAGACAGGCAAAAATGACAAAACATAATCTTCACAACAAATGCAAGAAACCGTAATCTTCATCACTAACAAGAAAATGTAGTTAATCTTAGAATCAAGCTTCAAACCACTTCAACGTGTGCTTTAATAAAGACTAAAAAATTAAGACTTTATAAGCCCGTGGATACAAAATACCCCAAACAAGCTACTGATTGTTAAGACTGACAAACACAATATCAAGCTAGCTGCAAAGAACTAATATACTGCAATGTGTTTATATGATATCCAATAAAAAGGTTTTACTTTAAAACAAACTAGTCATAGTGGATAATCTTCAAATACTAGTTTATCTTAAAAACAATGCCATTATTTATAGGATAGAAGCACTTTGGCTATCTAAACCATTACATAATTAGTAATACTTGGTTCAGAATTCACAGACGTTTCATTTAAAAATAAAATCATATGGCCATTTCTAAATTCCATTTAGTCCATAAGTAAAGGTTTATACTTAGCATTCAAGTAGAAGACATAAAGTAGAAAAATTCAAAGTAAAAAGAGTACAGATTTTATAAGACACAATGACATGAAAAACAGACAATTCAAATATAGGACTGATGAACTCCATAAGAATACACAAACTGCACACTGTTTTTAAGATTCAGAATACTCAGGTGAGTAGTGTAAAAGGAAAGAATACTGACATATAAATATAGCTATCAAGTTGGGTACTCCCTCCCAAGAAAATGATTATATATATTTAATATATCTCCTGGTATTATGCTACAGCTACTAAAAGAATACTTCAGCAGTGGGAGACATAACAAAATTTATGTATTGAGATAGGGTGAGTTTTTAAAAGTTCTATGAATACAGCAAATTACTTTTTTGTTCTTCAGAGTTATCTATAAACAAAGTAAGATAACTGGCAAGTCTGCTCTGTGAAGCTATGTAAGTCTACATACCATCCATCCCAAACAAATCAGTAACTTTCTTCTCCCCAAACCTTATCAAATTTCTAGGTTTTAATAAAGCATAAAATAAAAATACACAATACAGCAAGCAAGAATATATAAAAACACTGCCACATTGCACATATAACAATGTCTCTAATAAACCACTGTCATTTGGTTTTTCTTCTTGTTGTTTTTGGTAAGAATTTATAATGTAATTCTACATAAAGAGAGAGAGTGCTCTCTCCCACCAATCCTAGCATGCAAATTTTACTAGAGTGGTGGTACCTACTAAATAAAAGAAGTTAAATTCTGGTTTACTTAGGCATGATTTTAAAAGACTCAAACCTTTGCCGAAGATTCCTTGAGATCGATGAGACTGTCCTGTAGAAAATGAATGGAGATGACAGGTGAGCTGGCATAGTTCTCAGAACCCAGAGGAACTTTGGGAAGTATGTCTGTAACCTGGAAATAAACCAGCTATTTCTTGTGAGGATAAATTCCAGGAAATTAACAACAATATGAATATTAGCAATCAAAACAAAAAACAAAACCACAGAATGGAATTGTAATGTTAAAAATTTATAAATATTAAATATAGAAAATTAAAAATTTGTTCTGATTGAAAGTTAAAAATAAATGTCAATGCCACATATTTCATATTAAGCTTTAAGTAATTAAAATGCTTTAAAAAGGCAAACATTTTTCTCCACCAAAAAATGAAAACAGTGGAGGTCACCGTGGAAAAAATTTACTAATATTTTCATTGTTATTCTCTAACTAGAAGGTTTTCAAATTTTATCCAATTACAACTCCAATAAATATATTTTGTTCTAGCTACAAAATTCAGTGGCATTACAAGCAAAAAATTCTACAATACAGTAATCAATATTTTGTTGCAAAGTACCATTATTATTGAATCCCATGCCTCTCATAAGGAAAAAAAATTTTTTTTAAAGAAGAAGAAAAAGAAACCAAGTATAGTACTCCACCACAGTGCTCTGGATGAAGAATTAATTAACTTACAGTTTTAAAAGTTCAACGTACTGCAAATTCAAAGATTCCATGAAATTAGATGACTTTAGAATTAAAATTAAATATGGAGCAAGGAATGGCTACCCTGAGTCTTCAAGAAGGCTACACCCACGATTTTGTGCTGCAGTTGAATGCCTGGGGTTTCTCTTTGCTGGGTGGTAGGACTGGATGCCACATCTGCTCTTATCGTAACGCAAGGTTCAACTTGTTGGGAACCCAATGGGTATAAACAAACCTCCAAGGGAAGATACAACAGAAGCTGCATGCTCACTGAATAAACACAACTACAGGAGAACTGATCACCAAGGAGACTTTAAAATGGAACTCCTTTCAAGACTCCTTCTTAGAAGGCACATCGGAATGATGCTCATCAAGAAGCTTGATGACTTCAGAGGTATCTTGTTTATCTTGTATCATTCAAGAAGTCTTCAGTGCTATATAATCTTCAATATTTATGCCGAAAAATAGCTTCATTCTGCTGAAAACATTCATTTGCTTGTAGCTACCATTACACTCCAAAAAGGACTGCTTAAAGCAGTGAGGCACTTCTGGGTAAAATTTCTCTTGCACTTTGAAACACAATAAAATTAGTGCTAGGTCCTTGAAGTCCTAACATTTTTATAATAAAAATACTCAATAGGAAAAATAAGTCCACCAATACAGAAAAATTTCATTTTCTAATGCAATATAAAACCTCCAGTGGCTCCAGTGAATACTTGGCACAAGACTTGAAGGAAGTCAGGACATTGGTATTCCAAACAGGTGAGCCTAATACGGATGCTGCCTTCCTCAGGCTATACTAACCTTTACTGTGGAGGAATGTGATGGAGAAGGATGAGTATCAATTTTGCGGCGTTTTTGTTCTGTTGGGACAAAAAGAAATATTAAGAATGAGGGATATCTCCAGTTGTTCCAAACACTTTCAAAAAGTGAACTTTCAAGATCAATATTTGTTGCTCTAGCAAAATCCCTAACTTATTGAGACACAGAGACAACTAAGAAGATTAGAACAAAAGTACAGAGTTACTTCTAATTAGAACAAAAAGTATAGAAATAATAAAAAAAAAGTTAGACTTGCCCCTTTCAGACTCCGAGATATCTGATCTGGGAACAGGTGACTTCAAGGACCCTGAAACTGGTGTTTTTTCTCCTCCTTTAACATTTTCCTTTGACTTCATTTCCTTTGCTACATCTCTTTCTCTGGATGGCTCCTTTTCTCTTTCTCTTTCTTGAGTCGATTTTGATTCTACACTGGGGACGGTGGTCTTGAATTTCTCATCTTTCGCTTTTTCTTCCTTCTTGAATTTTTCTTTCTCTTTGTCAGACTTAGGCGTTCTTTCCTTTGTCTCTCTTGCTTTTTCATCTTTATTTGGCCGTTCTTCCTTCGGTTTTTCTTTACTATCTTTACCAAGTACCCTGGCCTCTGGAGTTGTAGCTGGAGTCTTTTCTTTTTTCTCTTTTTCTTTTTCTTTTACTTTTTCTTTGTCATTTTCCTTAACAGCTTTGTTGCTTAAGAAAAAAAAGGCAAATAATCATCAAATAGATCCCATATTTACAATCACAAAGTAGTCATGTGTATGGCACATGCCTTTAATCCTAGCACTCTGGAGGCAGAGACAGGAGAATCTCTTCTTGAGTTCAAGGCCAGCATAGTCTACAGAGTGAGTTTCAGGACAGCCAGAGCTATTAAACAGAGAAATCCTATCTCAAAAAACAAACAAACAAATAAAATAAAAGCATAAAGGGATTCTATTGACTTAAAAAATGCTATGAAACTAAGAAGAAACCTCAGAAAGATAAAGAACAGCTTTATGATAAGCAAAAGCTTTAAGATAAGCTTTATGATCACATAAACCATATAAATTTATGAATACATGACTGAAATCATGATTAGTAATAAATTATTTTGTATATATTCACAACCTTTGAGGACAACAAAGTAATGGCCAAAAACACATCCAACAAACCAACTAAAGGAGCTACCAGTAAACAGACGGCTAAGCTATATGGACTACTTTCAACATTACTCTAAGCTTTGTTTGTATTAAAATAATAAGCCTTACTTAAACTGTCTACCACAAGCACTGTATCCTAAAACTTTTCAAATTTTCCTATCATATTCTGTATCTCAGCAGGAAAAGTAAGGCCGTTAAACAAAATGTAACTATATAAACTATAACTAGTAAAAATTATCAAAATTGAAGTGACAAAGTTTCAAAGTCCAGCATACATGACTTTTGTACTGCTCAATTACAACCACCTACCCTTCCACTCATGATTAATGAGGTCCACATAGAAGAATATAGGAGACTTCCAGGTACAATGATAGGCTGAAGAAGCCAGAATGAAAAGCAGACTCTATTCAAGAATTTTTGAAAAGAGAGACAAAAACCTTCTTAAACTAACAAAGGTACCAAAAATCACGTAGAAAATGCTGTAAAATTAAGAGAAACTCTCAGAAAGATAAAGGTTACCTGAAAAATACAGAGTAAAAGACACACATCACTGCTAGAAATATCTACAGAGTAAGACTCAAAGGACAGAAGTAAATCTACCCAGTGAGAAAAAGCCAAAATTAAGCTGACATAGCTCTCCTGATAGCTAACAAAGTAGAATTCAAGTAAAAAAATGGAATACTTTAATAATGTAGCCATATATGAATGAATCAAGACCATGTAACAATCATAAATCATATTACCCTTATCTTGGGACTGTGAATTTCATAAAACAAATGTTAATGTTCATACACATTCACAGTGATCCTGATACAGTAACAGTGGATCATTTTGACATTCCACTGTCAAATTTAGATAAGTCATTCAGACTAAAACTCAACAAAGAAACTGCAGAGTTAAACTAAATCAAAGAGCAAATGGACTTTTGACATAATCTGGAGAGTATTTCATCCAATAGAAACAAGCATATCTTAAGAAATACAGACTGAAATGATTTTTCTATCTCATTAGATCATAGTGGAGTATAACCAGAAATCAATAGCAAGAGAAATTATAGAAACTACGTAAGTGCTTGGAGAGTGAAAAAGGCACTCATCAATGACCAGTAAGTGGTTGAAGAAATAAAGAATTTTCTTAAAATTCTGCACAACACACTAAAGTATTTCAGACACAACTAAAGCAGTTCTACCTATAAATTTTTGCATTAAAAAAAAAACAGAGAGGCCTCAAATAATCTGAGGGTGTCATAGTAAAACAAGAACAAGGCAAACCCCAAAGCAGTCAGTAGCAAGAAATAATTGAGGTCAGGGAAGAATTCATGAAATAGAGACTAAAAGAACAATATGGAGAATAACCAATCAGAGTTAGTTCTTTGAAAAAAAATGCCAAATATCTAGGCAAACTAGTCAAAACAGAGGACTCAAGTTAATAAAAATCTGAGATGAAAAGGGTAAGTTTATTGTTAATTGCTGTATTAATCAGGGAATAAAACTTGAAAACCTAGGGAAAAATGAATAAATTCCCAGATGCATATGACCGATAAAATTAAATCGACAAATAATTTAAATAGAACCATAAAAACCAATGAAACAGCTGTTATTAAGAGTCAGTCATCAAAGAAAAGCCCAGAACTATTCAGAATGACTAATAAATTCTACCAGAAGTGCCAATACCAAAGATTCTTAAACTGTTTCATAAAATAGAAAGTAAAATACCACAACCAATCTCATTCTATGAAACCAATATTACCCTTTTATGCAAACTGAATAAAGACACAACCAATGAAAAAAATTATAAGCCAATTATCCTGATAAATGAGATGTAAAAGGTTTTTTTTAATTTTCCTTTATTTTATGTGTATGAGTGTTTTCTTTGCATGTATGCCTGTGTAATGTATGTCTGTGCATGACATGATGCCTTGTGCCTACAAGAAAGCATCAAATTCTCCTGAAACTAGACTTACAGTTGGTTGTAAACTGCCATGTGGGTTCTTAGAATTAAACCTGGAAGAGCAACCAGTATTCATAACCTTGCTGAGTCAACTCTCTAGTACAAGCCATAAAAGTTCTTAAATTCTTCCAAACTTAATGCAAAAACATTAATATCATGCAGTATGACAAAATTGGTTTTATTCTAGGGATGCAAGAATGATTCAAGAAATGCAAAACAGAAGATGGCTGGACTAGGGGTTAGAAACCACAAGATAATGTCAACAGCTACAGAAAAAGACTTTGACCAAAACATTTTCTTCTCATTTACACAAATACTGGGAATACTGACATTAAAAATGTTATAGATTCTAAAAAATCTTAAATATAACTTGAACCAATCAATCATGAGGAACTGAACTATATATAAGACATAAGTAATATGTCATCTGTATGGACATATAAATGCAATGTATACATGTTAATCACAAGACAAGTTCTTTTTTAAAAAAAATTTTATTCATTTTACTTGCAAACCACAGTTACCCCTCCTTCCCAGCCCCGTCTTCCCTACCTTCCCCCAACCACTCCTCCAAAAGGGTAAGGCCTCCCACTGGGAGTCAACAAAGCCTGGTATATTAAGTTGAGGCAGGAGCCAGCCCCTCACCCCCATCATGGCTGAGCAAATCCCATCATAGGGATTGGCTCCAAAACCCAGCTCATGCACCAGGAATAGATCCTGGTCCCACTGCCAGTGGTCCTTCAAACAGACCAAGCTACAGAACTGTCTCCTACATGCAGAGGACCTAGTTTGGTCCAATGCAGGCTCCACAGCTGTTGGTCTACAATTCAAGAGTTCCTAGGTCTTGTTGTCTCTGTAGATTTTTCTGAACAGGATCTTAATGCCCCCTGCTAATACAATCCCATCTCCTTCTCCTTCACTGAACTCTCAGAGCTTGGCTTGGTTCTTGGCTGTGGATGTCTGCATCTGCTTCCATCTGGATGAAGGTTCTATAATGACAGACTATTCACCAATCTCATTACCAGGGCAAGCCAGTTCAGTCACCCTCTCTAGTATTGCTAATAGTCTAAGCTAGTGTCATCTTGGGGATTCCTGGGGATTTTTAAAAGCTCTAAGAAAACTAGGAATACAGGGAATATATAACAAACCTTCAAGGTACTTAAAGCAAAATCAGAAATAATACAGTGTACACCTTCTCCACTCATTCAATATAGTGCTCAAAATCTTAGTTAGAGCACTGAGGTAAGAAAATGAAATGGAAATGATAAAAGGAAAGAAAAAAATTTAAATCACCTCTATTTGCAAATGTGACATGATCCTATTCTTAAAAGATCCAGAAGGTTACATCAGAAAATATTTATACCTAGTAAACACATTCAGCAAATTAACAGAATAAAAAGTAAAATAAAAATTAAAAGCTCAATTTAAAAAGAACAAAATTGTCAAGGAAGACAGAATCCACAACAATGTGAATGAAAACAAAATACTTAGGAATAATCTTGAGGAAATAAAGAAGTAGTAAAATGAGAAGTAAAAAAAGACAAATTGAAAACACTGTCCTATTCAGGATTCATTGTTTTCATTTTATCTTACTTTAACATTATTATTTTTTTAGATGTCTGTTTTGTTTTCTAATAGGAAAGAGTAAAAGGATGTGGATTTGCGTGGTTGGGGAGGTGAAGAGGATCTGGGAGAAATTGAGGTAGGGGAAAACATAATCAGAATATATTGTATAAAAAACTATTTTAAATAATAAAAAATAAAAATTTAAGGACAAAACTGCATTGACCGTGAAATAAAATTTAAAAACAAAAAAATTAAACCCATGGTTATAGATTGGGAGAGTAAATATTGTGAATTACTCCTATTATACAAAGTCACCTACATATTCAACACAATCCTCATAAAAATTGAAATGAATTCTTTATAGAATTATAGAAACACACACATACCTAAAATTAACAAATACAGAATTCCTGAAATAGCCTAATCAATCCTTAGGAAAGAAGGTATTACAATACCCAATCCCAAATTATACTATAGATCCATAGTGACAAAGACAGCATGCTACTGGCATAAAAAGAAATATGTAAATCATTAAACTAGAATATAGGAGAAAGAAATGAATATACACAGCTACAATCACCTAGGAAAAAAAGTATCAAAAGCATAAATTGGAAAAAGTATCCAACACAAAGTACTGGGAAAATTCAATAGTCAAATGTAAAAGAATGAAACTGGATCTCTGTAACTTATTCTGCTCAAAATCAATTCAAAATAATCAAACACCTTAATTTAAGAGTTGAAACTTTTAAACTGCTAAAGGAAACATTTCCAAGAACTAGAACAGTAATCAAGAACTGACAAAGGACTACATGCAATTAAGCTTGTGCACAGTGAAGAAAACAATGAGCACAGTGAATAGATAGCCTACAAAATGAGAGGGAAAGCATTGTCAGTTATGTATCAGACAGAAGATTAATATTTAGGATAAAGAATTGCAAATAACTTTCCAAAATTTATCAAATAAACAGGTTGATAAATAAAAGGGCTGATAAACCTCTGATGAAAGGAATATAAATGGCCAATATATACTTGAAAAAGTATTCAATATTTTAGCCATTAGAGAAATGAAAATTAAAACTGGTTTGAACCAGTCAGAATGGCTACTCAAGAAAATTGGCAAGAATAAAAGTTGGTGAAAATGTAGATAAAAAGGTACACTTATAAATTTCTAGTGGGAATGTTAACTAGTACAGCCACTATAGAAGTCAGTGTATAGGCTTAAGAATAAAACTATCTCAGCTATCCCAACCCTGAGTATATGCCCAAAGGAGTCTATAATTCAATGTAATATAGGATACTTGCAGATTTTTTTGTTTTTTGCTGCACTAGTCACAATAAATGGAGCCAGCCTAAGTGGCTATCAATAGATTAATGGATAAAGAACTTGTAGTATACACACAAAATGAAATTTCATTCAGCCAAGATGAAAAATGAAATGATGGCATTTGCTGGGAAATAGATTCAATTGGAAATATTTACATTAATTGAAATTAGCTAGGCTCAAAAAGACAAGTAATGTTTTATATACATGGACCCTCGATTAAAGTATGTATATATCATAAATATCATGAAACTAGAAAAGAGATCAAAAAAGAACACATCTTAAGAAAGGAAAAAGAAGCAGAAAGAAAGATAATGGAATATACATGTGACATAAGAGCAGAAAGGAAATTACTTGGAGAGATGACTACTAAGAGACAATGAGACCAAGGGAGGGCACCACTGGAGGATAAATTAGAGACCAAGGGCAAAGGATATACATACATATGCACATGTCATAATATAACCATTTATTCTATATGCTAAGTTCAGCTTTTGCTTGTAAAGCACTTCCCATCCTCAACTTCCCAGAACCAACATAAGGCCAGCACAAAATCACTTATTTGGCTCCTATGGTACCTGAAAAAGTGCTCATCATCTTTAACTATCAGAGAAATGCAAATCAAAAAAACTTTAAGATACCACCTGACACCTGTCAGAATGGCTAAGATAAAAGACACAGATAAAAGACAGCCTATGCTGGAGAGGATGTGGAGCAAGGGGAATACTCCTCCATTGTTGGTGGGAGTGTAAGCTTGTTCAGCCACTTTGGAATGCAATATGGCGGTTTCTCAGAAAACTGAGAATCATCTCCCCAAGGAACCAGCAATATCACTACTGGGTGTATACCCTAAAGATGCACAGTCGCACTCCAATGGCATTAGTTCAACTATGTTCATAGCAGCATTATTTGTAATAGCAAGAACCTGGAAACAACCTAGATGTCCCTCAACTGAAGAATGGATTAACAAACTGTGGTATATCTACACAATGGAGTACTACTCAGTAGTAAGAAAAAATGATATCCTAAAATTTGCAGGCAAATGGATGGATTTAGAGAATATCTTCCTGAACGAGGTATCACAAACCCAGAAAGATAAGCAGGGGATGTACTCACTCATTAGTGGACTCTAAACAATAAATAACAACAACAACAACAAAAAAGCAAAACATGCCCAAACTGCAAATCACAACCACTGAACAGCTTGGGATTGGAAACATCTTGGATTGACACCTTGGATTCCATTTCCCCTAGAGGAACACATGAGATAAGTGGATTTGCCAGGAGTGGAGGCTGAACTAAGCAATATTGGGACCTTGGGATCGCCTGCCCATGGTGGGGATGGGGAGATGTGGAGAAGAGAGAATGACCTGATGTGATGGGAGGGGGAAGGGACCTTGAATAAGGATATACAAGGATAGAAAGTGTGACTTCTTTATTCATAATAAAAAAGATTTAAATATGTTCTTTTCATCCACTTAAATGCAAATAAATAGAATTTTTCTTTCAAAATAAAAAAAAAGAAAATCTTCAAAAGCTCACAGGCCAACTGGCCTGGTATAGGCAGCAAAGTGGATCCAATTTCAAACAATGTACAAGGTATGGAGTAACATCTGATGTTAGCCTTCCACACACATTGTGGCAAGTGTGCATGACCACTTGCATATACACAAATGTGCATACACCTCCATCATATACACACACACTTGATATAGGGAATTTAGAATTGTAACATATGGCATAGTGTTCTTACCTGTTAGAGCCACTATTTCCATTGCTTGAATTTCCTTTTGGTGTAGTACTAGAAGCCTTATTAACAGCTTTTGTACCACACTGAGATCTCTCCCTTGGTTTATCTGAAACAAAAACAAGGTTTTTGTTAGCAAACTGTAAACATAAGCTATGACTTCCCAGCAAAATGAATAGTGGATAATTGGAAGACTCAGAAGGCTATTTCTTAATAGTTACATATTCATAACCAGAGAATAAAAAACAATATGAAGCTTGTACTATTATTATTATGTGATAAAATATTTCAATATATTATTTATAAGTGTCTACAAATAAGCATACCAGTCTCCTCAGTACCACTTTCATCCGATTTAGACGCACTTCCTAGGGATGATGATGAAGTCCCACCACCAGGCCCATTTTGTACACTGGCAACAGCATTCCTTGGAGGAGGATCTTTGTGATGAAATTCATTTTCAGGTATCATGTGTGACTTTCTACATTTCAACAGCCCCCAGTAGCTGAAAGTCGCACAAAGTGTTTAAATACACATACACAAATCAAAAAACACAAATACGGGGTTTAGTAGAATAAAATCAGCAAATTATTCACTCTGCTACTTGGTTCTAGAAAATTAAGTACTACTTTTCAGTATATTCTTCAAGGTCTTTAGAGTGTTCTAAAATTTTAAAGTCATTCTTTCAAAATAAACTAAGTCTTTAGCAAGCTTTTTTCTTTTTGCTCCTTAAGATATGGTAACTATGACAAAATTGCATTTCCCCCATTTCAAAAATATTATGTGGCCTTTGAAACTATCATCCAGTATAGACCGGAAGTTGATAATCAGAAGTGACAACTCTCACCAGCCTGTGGGAACATGATCGCATAATCTCCCATAATCTCCTGAAGTAAAGCAGAAGATAAGACTTCAACATTGTAAAACATATACAAATCTTCAGAATCCTTCTGTAATCTAGTCCCATAATCACATTAAAGTATAATTGTGTTACCCCATAGCCAATGCATAGAGATCGGGCCTCTTCTCTTTTTCTTCTTGGCATATTTTATTCACTCTTCTTTCCAAAGCCTGACCCAGATTTAAAACTTTTGGGTACCAAGGAAGTATTTTTGTTAGCACAATCAATATATTCCTGATGTGAGTATATTCGCCTGTCTCAAGGCAATGTACTGATGCCTATAACAGACATTTAAAGACCTATTATCATAAAACACAGTTATGGAGAGAAAAAATTACCTTTCAAAAGTACCCAGTATTTTTTTCTTACCTTAGTTAGTTTGTAATGCCACTTATGTACAACATGCCGAAAATTTTCATAATCTAATTGATCAGCTTTATTTCCACCATCAAATCCAGTTGCCCGTAATATGGTAAGGAATCCTGGATAGTTTCCACATTCCTAAGGGAAAAAATGTTTCTCATTTTTAGAGGTAAAATTTATCCTACAAAATAGGAGAATGAGACTAGAAAAGTGACCAGATGTGAAGGAAAGGTTCATATTACCCAATGACAATAACTGAAAATGTCAAGTTGAAGTAGAATGAAAATTTTCATTTTTAATAATATATTAATTGTAATTTTCAGTATTATTTTATAACTGAATTTTAAATTGTTTTAAAGCTGACCAATCTGAAGCAAATGTTACATATACAGATAAAATATAAACATATTTATTTATTAATCATATACCTTTTCATATGTAGCTCTATCACTATGCCACCTCGTCACTGTCTCTAACATACAGCAGAGAAATCTCCCATATCGACTAGCTTCATTTTCAGTACAGCTTGCAACTGTGTAAATTATGTCAGAAAAAACCTAGAAAATGAATGTTAGAAAAATAAAATCAAACTAACTGAAAATGTTAAGACTATTATTATTATAGGAAATTATAATAAACAGATATATTTAGTAGAAAAAATGTGCTTTCTCCTTTTGTAATTTACACCTACAGAGATTTTTGGTGACTCCAGATTCTGTGAAGAATTAGCAATCATTAAAGCACGCGAGTATAGATTTATAAAGAAATCTGGTTGATAATGATTTTAAAAGGTTACTATTATTACATAATAGCTTCTTGAAGACTGAGCCATTCCTGACTGAGATTGAATAGGCAGTAGGCAAAACCAAAAGTGATACAATTTAGAAATATGCAGCAGACATGCTATAACACATTTCTAGCCCACAAATGCAGTGATATAAGAAAAAAAGACATATAAAAAATGTATGAATATGACAACATTAAAATGCTTCCCTGCTTTTATGTGGTGTGAATGTGTAAGGTCTTTCAAGTTGAAGGTTATTCTCTTTAGTTTTGTTTGGAGGAGTGAATATTAAGAGTGGAGAAACTTCTCTATAAAGATTCAAGATTATGAAAATCAAATTGTGAGTAAACAGGTTAATAACTTTGAGTGCAATAGATCTCATTCATGAGTGACACATTAGCCCTCAGCAACCCTTAGCTCAATCTTACAAAGCAGGGCTCTTTGCATAGCTAAAACAACTGAGACACAGAGAGGTTAAACAGCTTGTGAAAGATCATAGTTAAAAATAAGTAGAGCTAGGATTCAAGGTCAAGAACTTGGCTCTTAAGATTATGCTATTCAGCTGGGTGTGGTGCTGATTCATGTCTTTAATGCCAATATTCAGGAGAGGGAGGCAGAGGCAGGCAGATCTCTGTGAGTTGGAGACCAGCCTGGTTCACAATGGAGTTCCAGGACAGCCAGGACAGTGACACAGATAAACTCTGTCTCAAAAAACAAAACAAAAACAAAAAGTTATAGTATCTACGGTATGTACAATATCTATAGAATTTATTGTAAATACTTAGCTGGCTTTGTGTGAGTTTTTTTTAAGGTGGCAATAAGAACTTACTCGGTCATAGCAAAGAAGTGTGGAAAAATTTGGAGTTTTCTGTTGATGCACCAATTCAACAAAACGAGCACAGTAAACAGCATCTATTGCTGAAAAAATGCATCGAGGAAATATACACAGCTGTAGGAATTTTGTGATGGTCTCATTTTTGGTTGACTCTAAAAATAAAATAAGATTTATTAAGCAGTAATCTTCTTTCTCAAGCACCTCAAGACTACAAAACATGACATTTTGAGTGCTATAAAACTACAAACTATAGGATAAAGATTCATATCACTTTTATTCTATGGACATTTTCTATCTATAATTTCCAAGAAATATGAATCTATACAAAAAATTTGAATACTAAGCTACCAATATTATCACTATATGCTAATTTTATTTCACTAGCCTACTAAATCATCGGTCATTTTGGTGAACACATGAAGTTGATTCTGCTGTAATAAATAAGGAAATAGTGAACAGAGATGAATATGAACATAATCACTTGAGTACCTCCAAAGTTAGAAATGGTTGCTTTTGCAATTTAGCAGCAGGAGGAATGTACAATCCCAACAACTTACTTGCTAAAAGCCAGTTGTCTTTTTCCAGTTTTAGCCTCTGAAGAACTCTCTGAACATGTTCCATCTGTTTCTTTTCTTCTTCAAGAAGCTTGTCCTGAAGGGCCGTGCAACGCTCCTTCTCTTTTTTCTTTTTATTTGGAGGCTACAAAGTAAAGTCATATACTTTTCTAACTGTAGCTACCTTGCCTTCATTCATGTAATTAAGATTTTTAAAGGAAAAAATGATTATACTTCATAATTATTTCAGCCTGATTATACAGTAGGTATGCCGGAATACTTTTGCTTCCATTCAAACACATCCAAATCGGTATCACGAAATGTTCAGACACTTCCTAAAGAGGTCACCTTCCTAACAGTGGTGGTATCATTCTGAGGAAAAAATGAAGTCATCGTCTAGATCCTCTACTTATCAAAATCACTCTTAATATTATTCTCATAATCTTTCTAAGGTACCATTTTTACATCTGTTATTTCCCAGCTGAGGTATCTAAACAAGCTCTTGATTATATCATATTTACTATTCTGTCTGACATTCATTACATGCCTAATTTGTTACCAACCTCATTTTTCAAATATATCATCAAGCCCATTCAGTAAAGGGAGTCTCCTTAAATCCCACACTACTGTGTGTCTGCTAGATAATATATATATATATATATATTTATATATACATATTACACACACACTAATGGATCAGAATAATCCTTTGGGAACTACTTCTCTTGAAATAGGAGTCAAACAAATCACTTCAGATTGCTATGACAGTGTTCAGTAGAAAAAACATGAATGTTTTTTCATTCCTTAACCATAATTTCCATCTATTTGGTAATTGGGAGGACTGGGAGAAGGGGAGGGAAGAGAAACAGTGGAGAGTATGAAAAAACTTTTTAAATAAAAAAATTAGATAAAAAGTAACAAGGACATACAATTTACAAATATTAAAAACAATGAGTGAGGTTGTTTCTAGAAACTAAGGTTGTAGGACATATGTTTAAGACACACAAATCAATTGTATTTCAATACATTTGCCACAGAAATTGAAAAGAGTAAAATTTTTAATAAATACTCAGGGTTAATTAGAAAAAATAATATCATTATAGAGCAGCAAGACTGTAGAATTAAGAATCTTGAACTAAAATAATTACAAAGCAGGGACAATACTGCAAAAATGTCACAATTATACTTGTGTTGTTGCAATAAAACCTACCATTTCTTGATTGTCATCAATCGCTTTCATCTGGACTTTAAGCTTATTGACTTCTCTTTCATAGCTGGTATGTGGAACTGCAAGGTCATACATTGTCAATGACCAAAATGTAGCATAGAATTGAGGGCTGATATCATCCCAGACTTTGGAAACATGCAAGGAGACCACTGCTTCGTGGACAGGAGCCATCACCATCTCACATGATGTAATGTATTTGTGGACTTTATGTTGCTGTTTACTTCCCTTTTCTGATTTTTTAAGTTCATCGTATTTTGACTGAAGATAAAAAGTTAGAACATGTCATATATACTTATACAAACCTGAAATGGCAATTCTAGTCTCTTACCAAGAGCATTTATTTCAAGATAAATTATCTCTGAAATATGTTCCAATCCTTAATTTCATATGTTCTTAACTAGAAGCTTTTTTTTCCAATAAAATTTGACCTACTAATTCCAATAGGGCATGTGTCAAGAAGCTGGATTGCCACTAAGAAAGGTTAAAAACGTTACTGACACTACTACCTCAAAATAAACAGTTTTGCCAAAGACTTAGGGATTTCCCAGAGTACAAGACCTCAATGTTGAAACTGACAACATTCTAGACAAAGCAACTAGTTATTTTAGTCTACTGCCAAGCCAATTAAAATTGTGTGAGAATTGATGATACAGGTTTTTTTCCCTGACTGGTGTGTCCTAATTAAAAAGAGAATTAGAAGAAGGCTATACTTTTAATTACATGAAGTAAAAATTAATCTATCAGTGCAGTGATAGTGGTATAATTTATAGTTCTTAGAATATGTATGTCAAAAGCAGCAAAGAAAATTAATATACCGTCTCATGTCTTTCAGCCAATTAATGATAAAAGATCTCTTGCCAAGAAAATTTTACTTGCTTTAGACATCATCCTTAAGGTGAATCTAAAAGGCCTACAAACAGCTGCTTCTTTATATTAGAAACTCACTGAAATCATTCATTTCATACTAAACATATAACCCCAAACAAAATGAACATCAGCCAAAGGTTCTGCTTCAGCTATGCACTGACAGGTAATAGTCTCAGCTGGACTAAAAGCATAAGAAGTCCATTACATTCACTGGTATGTCAAGCAGAATCCAAGAATCTTGTAATTATTCTAGAAGTATGATTATTTCTTTTTATTCCCATTTTAGACAGCATGCTGATGACTACTGAAACTACAGAACCGATAAAACTACAAAAAAACATTAGCTATAGGAAAATACACCAATTATAGAAGAGATCAAGAAGAATGGTAACTAGGGTAAAAGGGTTTTTAAATTTAGAAAATAGATTTTGCTGAAGATAACTAATATGAATTTAGATGAGCAGAATGACATATGCTAAGGTTCTAAAGACTTGAGATAAAATAGTGCTGAAACTACCTGTAGATGACAACCTAACTCCCTAAGTGGGAAATCTTAGAGCAACTGGAGCAAGGAAAACCTCCCTTTCAAATCTGTTTTGAAATGAGTCTCAATGATTAAAACTACAAATTAAGTTATAGGTATAAGAAGACTGAAAAACAGCACCAACTTTCCTATTTCTGCATCTATGACTTCTATTGGTAGGCCTTGAACTAGAATTTATTCAGAAAAATAAACTTAATAAAAGAGGTAGTTATACTTCATCTATGATGTCAATTTCCCTGTTCTAAATTAAAATAACACTTAGGTTCACATCTTTAGTTAGAGAATTAAAGGACATCACTATATGTCTGATTTAAGTCCAAAAGGTTGTCAGGCCAAATCTAAGCATTTTTGGTTTAAAAATTTCCAAGAGGACCTGTGGTACCCAATATACTGAGGGGAACCTGCAATTACCCCCTTATTCTCTCTCAGTTCTTTAAAAGAAACATTTCATTTTTAATTGTGAGTCTGTTTTTCTGTGCCTGTGTTTTTGTCAGGGGGAGGGACAGGCAGACAGATGGAAAGAGAGACAGAGACAGAGAGAGAGAGAGACAAAGACAGAGAGAGAAAGAGAGTTGCATGTATATGGGTACCTGTGGAAGCCAGAGGATACTGGATTCCTGTAACTGGAATTATGAGCAGTTGAGATGCCATATCTCCGGCTCTCATCACTTTCTTATACATTTTCCCTCATTCATCAAAGGCTCACTGAGATGATTTCACCTAAGAAGCGAAGTTAGGGGAGTGTGGATGCCCTAGGCTGCTGAGGCACTCCCTTTACAAAGAGGCATGCGGCCTACATGGGATGAATTGGGACTTATTAGTGTATTTCTTTCTTCCTAAACCCAGAGAAGGAAATGGTATGTCTTTCATTAGATTTTCAACTCTTAAAAGACAAATAATATTTCTTATGGAAAAAAGGTAGTCATAGGTATCAATGACCTGCTTTATTTTCTGACCAGTAATAGCTCAGCCAACCTTAGCCAACCAGGTATTCCTGTTTGCTAAGATTCATTGCTACTGATTAGGGTGTCTAGTTCTCAGAAAAGTAAAATGTAACATGAAATCCCAGAGATAAAGCAATTCTTCCACCTAAGTTCTTCAAGAAATGAGGTCCTATGTTTTTATGGGTGAGACTTCTCTGATGTAGTTAGAGTAAGAGCATAAGACATTAACTACACATACAGAACATGTAATTCTTTGGAATAATAGATTTTAAAGGAGAACAAAAGCCTCTCTTGTTCCCATCATCCTTCTAGAATATGCAGGACAGGAATTGCTGCATGATGCCATTGAAGGGGTCATTAAATCAAAACTCTAGCAGTTAGCAAATAAATAAGAGTATGCTCAATTACATGATCAGATGAGTTTATCATTTCTCCGCAGTGTCTTTTTATATACCTCTGCTATACATCTGTGTCCCTACAGGGAATAATGAGAGAATTGTAGTTTAAAAGAAGGGGACCAAATCCAAATACAGTATAGAACTAAACCATGTCACCTCTAAATTGGAGTGAAAACCAAAAACATTTTAAAACTAAAAACAAAAAGCAGAAAGTCCACAATTCTAAGTAAACAGAAAATAGAGAATATGTTGGATCTTCATGAATTGACTATGGCCCTGTGGGGAATGGAATCATACATTCTTATTTTTTAAAGCAGCATTTGTCACTGCTGAGACAAATAGTATCAGAAAATCAGAGTAATTCTCTAAGAGAGACAGTCTGTATTCATCAAATTAGAGTGTATTTAAAAATCAAATATTTGTGTATCAATTTAGAATTACTATTGAAAGCCAATGGAGATGTTCGTACTTACCGAAATATGGTGTGCATACATTGGCCTAGACAGAAAAAATGCTGCATCGTGAGGTGTATGGAATTCATTACAGAGGACGTCAATTGAAGGCACTCGCTTTATATAATCTTCTGTACTTAGATTGGATGCTAAAAACCCACCAAACTGTACTAGTGTATCATGACACTAAATTAAGACAAAAAAACAGATGTTACCATTTTATAAAACCAATATAAACCTTCTTCAAATGATTAAGATATGTTATTTTAACAGAATTTTGATTAAAAATTAAGAATCCAGATTTTAACAGTACAGGGAGAGACAAGAAATGAAGTGTGTTCAGTGAAATAAATGAGTGATAGAAAGATAATTTTCACATATTCCCACTAATACATACAAGCCTATATTAATGTTGACTTTACAAAAGTAACATGAAGATCAGATACTAGAGGCTAAGAGTGTCACTGGAAAAGAGGGAAATTTGGGATCATTAATACCAAAACATTTATTTACATAGGAGAAATAAGTTCTGCTATAGCTTATAGCAATTTGTGATATATCTTATAAAGATATAGAAAAAAGGAGTTCATTATTTCTCAACACAAATGATAAATGTTTAAAAAGACAAAAATAGAAATTACCAATTTTATCATTTGCATGTTATATACATGTACTGAATTATGACAATGCACCCCATAAACATGCGCAACCAGTAGATGTCAAATAATTTTAAATTAAAACAAAGCTTATAAATTCACATACATTATATTAGTCAAATTCACAAATAAATTCACATATATTAGTCAAATATATTTTCAATGTGGCCCCTTAAAAAGGGAGACAGAACATGCACTCTCTAGGCACAGTGACACATATCTATAACCGAGGACTCAGAAAGCAGTGGGCCATCATAATCTCAAGGCTAGCCTAAGCTCTGTCTTCAAATATGAGTATAAAACCAACTGCAGAAACCAGGAAACTATGGTGGGAGGAACAATATAGAGAGAGGAATAACAGGATATAAGTGATTTGAAGGGGGAAATAAAGAGAACAAGGGAATCTTTAATTCAGGAGGGGAGAAAAGTAAATACGGAAGGAGTGGAGATGAATGTCAAATAAAAGTAAGGCTGTCTTTTAAAAGGCATAAGAAATCATACTATGAATTATCTATAGAAAAATACCTATAATACATGCAAATCAATGTTTATTTAAACTATATTTATATAGTTTTAATGAAAATTTCCCATCTGAAATGACAATACTCCTCTTAAAAGGTATGGACTATCTAATAAAAATTCCAACACTAGGTATGAGAAGCCCCTTTTGAGTTGCTAACCAAGGATTGTCCAAGAAAGTGTCAAAACACTTATCTAAAATCTTATAAAACAATATATAAAAACAATGAGAAGTCCATTTATAGAATTATATTACACAAAAAATTTTATTAGCCAACAAAATGTATTCAAGTATTAGTAATCTTATTACTAAGAAATAAAATATCTGTTTTGCTGCAACTGAAATTACAGAGATCAAAAAAGAAGGCAGGCAATCTGTATAATTTCATAATATAGAATGTCTGATTAACTAACAGCATAGCCTCTTACACATAGCATCTCCTATATCCATTTCTTAAATGTCATAATTTGGACAGGAATAGAGGCCATATTTAGGGAAAGCAATTTGACATTAGAGATATTTCACATTCATATGAGATAAACAAATGATATGTTTCAAATGACATCACCATCTCTATTTTATTAGGATTAAAGAAAATCTCCCTCTACACCAAGCTTCATTCACTTACCTGGTCATAGAGCTTTCCAACAAGTTTCAAGTGTTTCTCTCCGCCCTCCTGAAAAATTACCCCATTCCTCTGCTGAGCCATAAGTAAACAAAGAGGAAGAGCAAGATCATGGTCCAGTAGTGCATCCTTTAATCTCTGTGAGGATTTTTTAGTGTTTCTGATCTGGCCAAAATAACCACCCTGCATAAATATAAAGCATAAATTTACTGCTATAAGCAATGTACTCCATGATGTCTCATTGGAAAAAGATACAAAGGAAAATTGAAACACAATCTTTAAAACACTTCTGAGCTAGAAGCACCTAGAATGCAGAGCCAGAGGGATCAAGAGTGAAAAACCATCCTTAACCACACAAGTTCAAAGCCAGCTAGCTACAAGGGAACCTGTTTCAAAAATCCATAATAATAATAAAAAAATTGGTTTAACATAAAAAATATCAGAATAAAATAAAGCATTTCTATAACTTATATACATTCTCCCTAACAAATTTGTTTCAATGGTACTATTATTGATTTTAATCAGCATATGCATATAATCTGTGTTTAAACTTATCCTATTTCCATTCTCCACTCTGTAGTCTCTTATAAAGGATTATTTTTTTTTATTCAGTGATGACATATAGAATGTGATAAAGATTTATTCCAGTGAAAATATCAAGGAAAATAAATCTAGTATTTCTTTTCAGTACAGATATAAGTTATTGTCTTTTATAATTTTGGTTTTTCATTCAAGATTCAATTGCTAATATGTCAGAGCTCTTAAAAAAGAAGGTAGCAGTGGTTTTGAAAAAATGCATATGGCTTTGACATTAGGCTTTATGTACTTATATACTCTTTGGATTCTATACTGTGGCCACACGTACGGTATTGTCTACTTATCTGTGGCAGATATGTTCCACAACCCACAATGGATAAATTAAAACTGCAGATGGTACCAAATTCTACACAAATTATGTTTTTCTATACATATATACCTATGACAAAGCTTAATTAGGCACAGAAAGAAATTAGAAACAATTAATAAAATAATAATGATACAATAAAAGTTATATGAACATGGTCATGCTCCAATATGTTATTGTACTGCATTCATCATTCTTATGAGGATACGAAATGAAACATTTACATATAGTGATGAACAATTGGGAAACTTAAGCAAAGGATACCCGAATATAAGCATATTGCAATATAGTCAACTGATAACTAAGACTACTATTCACAGAGCCTATGATAAACCAGGATGGCTATTATGCCATTATTGAATAGCTTGTACAGTATAAATATGCTGGCCAAAGGGACAGTTAATGTGTCAAAAGTAAACAAGAAAGGCTAAAGATTTTCATTATTCTATATAGAACCGACCTCAAACTAAAAATAAAAAAAAAAAAAAAAACCTATAAATTATTTCTGGATTTTTTTTTCTCTTTTGAATTGTGGCTAACCATGGGTAATTGAAACATTGAAAAACAGAGTCATAGATATAGAGGGGCCATAGTACATTTGATTTTAAAAATTCAATAAGCAGAATAGCAATTCGTACCTCAGCCTTTAGCTGCTCCCCACCAGTCATGGCCTCTAACTGCTCCGTTGTCATTTCCTCTGTAATTTCAATTCCTGCCATTTTTTGTACCACTTCTTTCAATATTAGTAGATCAAAACTAATATAAAAAATTAAAACAGACCATAGTTAAAATTCAAATTTGGAAAAGGTAATATATAATAATTAATATATTGAGAATCTTTATTTACACATAAAAAAAGGTAACAACCATGGCTTGTTTTTTTTTCTATCAAACACAATATTATCATTGTTTTATTTTTTAAAAGTGTTCATTTCTGAGATCCTAATATATTCTGATATTCATTTTGATATAAAAATTCTAAATTCAAAATTGTTCTTGATTCATTTTGAATACCAAGATGATATCACAGGTATAAGATTCTATACCTGGTATCATGTCTGTATGCTGTCAATACCCAAGTGTACTAAATATATATGCATAAATAGGCTTCAGGGTTTGTAAAGCACACAACAGGAGCAAATAAATTTCATTTTTCTATTTGGGTTCCACCAATAGAATAGCTCACTATGTATGTTATTATTTCAGAAACTCAAAAGCTGAGAACATGACTTGACGGAAGTACATTTACCATGAATATTACATCTGAATATATAGTGTTAAGCACCTTATATCATTTCAGGTCCCTACTGAATGATTCTCTCTGTCATGTGAAAAGGACACTATAATTTTGTAATTTTAGTTGAGGCTAATGAGCAATTCAGAAATTCAGATTCTGGATTAACAGTTCATGCATTCTGCATGCATTTTTTTTTGTTTTTGGGTTTTTTTTTAATAGCTACCCCAATAATACTTTCCTTCTCCAATTCAGAATACTCAGTAAGTTTCTTAAAGTTGGAGGACATCTGCATAAACGTTAAATAAGGGGCTGGAGAGATGGCTCAGTGGTTAAGAGCACTGACTGCTCTTCTAGAGGACAAGAGTTCAATTCCCAGCACCCACATGGTAGCTCACAACTGTCTGTAGTTCCAGTTCCCAGTTCTAGGCAAACAAATAAAAATAGATAAAGTTTTTTTTTAAAAAAAAAAAAAATGGGGGTGGCTGGAGAGATGGCTCAGAGGTTAAGAGCATTGATTGTTCTTCCAGAAGTCCTGAGTTCAATTCCCAGCAACCACATGGTGGCTCACAACCATCTATGATGACATCTGGTGCCCGTTTCTGTATAATGTATAATAAATAAATAAATCTTTAAAAATGTCAAATAATAAAAATAAATAAAGTCCTGCAATACTCACACATAATTGGAAAAGAGAAGAAGGAAGGAAAGAAAAAGGAAAAATGTCAAGTTGTGGAACTTGAGCCTAAGGTAAAAGTTTTGTAAAAACACTAAGCATGTTGTAGTTGTGTGTTAACAGGTATACACTTTTAAGACATAGTCATACTAGCCTCATACTAGCCTCAAACTCATGCTTCTCCCCTAAGTGTTCTGCAGTTATATGCATCTGCCACAACACCTGGCTAGGTATGCACTTTTATTTGCAATATTTAGAAATGTTACTGGAAATGATATTTTATGACTTCTATAAGTTTCTTTAATTATGTAATTATAAGTACCCCTATCCATATACAAGGTACTAAACAAAGGTATACTTTTCTAATATTCTTATCAGGGGCTTCTTTTCAATTTACCATGTTTTCTCAAACCAGGCAGTTTCATGCAAACTAATACACGATTACTAATGTGGCACGCAGATGTTTTAAGTGTTTTAACTAAATGGTCACAAATACATATTGAAAGCACAGGAAATTAAATTATAAATTAAACTAGTGTTCTCATGGCTTAAAGAAAGAAACAAGCCACCTACAGGAGTGACAGAGACAAACCTAGAAATAATGTCCTGGTAAAAATCAAGTTTCTATAGTTTTATTTTTTTCACAAAGCCAAAATAGTCCCTTTTCAAAACAGCAAAAACCTTTTTTGGTTGGCTTTATATCAGAAAGTGTCTATAAACAATATAGACATCAGATTTTAATCAATCTACTGGTGCTAGTTTTTTAAAGCCTAAGCACTACCACCAGCCCCACAGTATTTACAAAAAAAGGAAACAGTTAAAAACACATTAAGTCTTAAACATCCTTAAATTCACATCCAAAAAGTATTTTTTTTAACTACACATCCCTTTAAAGAAACTTTATGTCAAATGTGCACTATAGTTATCAACAGTGTGGCATGTTGTGTCATAAAAGGATATTCTATATTCCCTATTAACCATGTACTCAAAAGCTCAATGGTAAAAAAAAAAAAGTTAATTGTCCTTTTAATGAGTCATATATGTAGCCAAATACTACATTACTAAAGAAACTATCTTTAATTCATCTTCAAGACTGCATATACAGCCAGGCATAGTGGCACATGACTCTTTAAAGCACTCAGGAGATAGAGGCAGTCCTCTGAGAATTCAAGGCCACCCTGGGCTTCATAATGAGTACAGGATGGTCAGGGTTACTTGGTTAAGACCCTGAGTCAAAAAAAAATAATTCTAAATACAGGCTTATGAGACTGTGGAAGACCTCAATTTTGAGGACAGCTTGGACTGCAAATGAGATTCTCCCTTTAAAAATATAGTGTACAAATAAATAGCTATTACAGTTGAAATCTATGAGTCTTTCAAAATAAGAGTAATCTCAACATTCCAAAATCATCGGAACTGCTTAAATTATTTAATTTTATATCCATATCACTTACCTTTTGCCTGCCTTTAATTGATTGGCTACATACTGAAGGAGACCAGCAAGATCAATTGGGTATTTACGGAACACTGCACCACAGAAACTAGCCAGACCTACATGAAATAAAAATGAAAAGTTATAAAACAAAAAGTATAGTAAGAATACTTTCAACAAATTCAATTTCTAAAATAAAATGAGGCATGGAAATTTTTGAAAGATTTATTCATTTTTATTTCGTGTGTGTTCATGTTTGCCTGTATGTCTGTACATGCACCATGTTCATACGAGTTGCCTAAGGGAGCTAGAAGAGGGTGTTAGATCCTTGGAACAAGTGGTGGGGATGACTGTAACTGCTGTGTGGGTGCTGGGAACTCTTGTACTCTTGAAGAGTAGTCAGTGTTCTTAACCATTGAGCCATCTCTCCAACCCCATATAAAGTTTGATCGATGTAAGAGCTAATGTTTTATAACTGGAGTTTTACAATAGTAATAGGTAATGTTTACTAAATATAAATATATATATATATAAAACCACGTTATATTGATTAATTCTTACAATAATCACCTTAGGTTAGTATAAACCTACCAATGAGACAAACTGAAAAAAGATGGATCACATAACTTGCATATGGTCACAATACAAACTAGAGCAATAATTCAATCTATGCACCCTGATCAATTAGGACTCAGTTATCCAGAATATCAAGAAAACTCAAACAACCAAATGCCCACCCCTAAAAAGATTGGAGTCAAAAAAGATTATTTATATTTAAGGACATGCTATAGTTATAGACAACAAAAGAAACAGATAACTTTGCTAGAAGCAGACAGAGACCTTTTTAAATTTTTTTATGTATATCGCTATCTTGCCTACATACATGTTTGTCTACCAGGTGTGTGCCTAGTACCCACAAAGGTCAGAAATGAGTGTCAGTTTCCACAGAACTGGAGGTACAAAAGGTTGTGAGCCATCACTTCTGTTCTGGAACTAGAACCCAGGTTCTATGGAAAAGCAGTCAATGCTCTTAAGTGTTGAGCTATCTCTCCAGCCTAAGAAGATCAACTTTAACCAATAGCCCTCTCATTTCCTGAAGGGAGAGGAAACCCCAGTGGAAACCAGAGGAAAAGTATCTAATAATCTGTAACTTATCTGACAGTTATTTGCTAAGCACCTAAATAATTAAGCCAAACATAAGTCCTACCCTTAAAGAATCTAGAGTTTAGTAGGGAATTCAGAAAAGTGAATGGCTATGATGAATAAAGAATTCTATGAGGATACCAGGGGCAATAAATTCAGACTTGTGGATGGGAGCACTAACAATAAAAAGTTTTTTCAAAGAAAATGACTTCTCATTTGAAATCTAATGAACAAACAGAAGTTGAACTAGATAAAATGATGATCATGGGAAAGTATCTAAGTAGGGAAAATAAGGTGCAAAAGACCCATGGAAGTCACAAAATTTCAGTATTAAAAACTAATAGGGAGTGAAACTAGACTAGTAAGGGTCTGAATCTAAAGGACTTAACTTGTAACAATTGCTAGGGATTTCATAAGCTAAGTAAATGCTAGGATGCTTGCTTAGTATGTGTGAGGGACTAAACTCAATCCCCAATAGTGTAGGGAAATAAACTTTACAGGACAATATAAAGTCACTACAAAATTTAGATTCACATATGTTACAAGAGGAAATCCTGTAACCTCTAAATAACACTAAGTTAGAAAGAAAGGGATTATCAGCTTCCAAATGTCTCCCTAAAAGCTCCCATTTAACACACTAACCCAGCCCAGCCCTGCTTAGCTTCCCAGATCCAAATGATACTGAACACATTGAGACTGGTATAGCCAGAGATTGCATCCTCAAATTCTATCATAATAAAAAAAAAATAGTCTCTTGAGTAAAGAAAAAAAATAAGTACTAAATAAATCTCCACAGAGAGTCAAGGTCTCAAATACATTGCAGAAAAAACTGAATGGCTAGAGAGATCCTCAAGAGTGCTTGAGAAATAAGTCCCTAAAGCATAGAGTAACTAAATAAAACATGGCAGTTACCACTTCCTTAGTATCACCAATAATAGTACTATCATCCTTAGAAAAAGAAGAGTACTTACTCTGAAGCCAGTTTGAGATGGTTGTATCATCATGTTTCATTTTCTCCTTTTCTGGATTAGCTAAAGCTTCAATGATACAATCTTGCACACATTAAGAAAAAAATTATCACATCAGTAACAAAGACCCTTAAACCGTGACATTTTCAGGGATAAATAAAAATAACTATACTCATCATATATCAATTCTCCTTCAGTACCCTCTTTTTCATCTCTTAACAAGTAACATTTCATCTGTATCATGTTTGGTAAAACAAAGCCTCTCCCTTTATATAAAACAAAGTGCACGCACGCACACACATACACACACACACATTCTCTTTCAATACTTCGACCACAGATTAGCCAACTGGAACAACCTTACATCATTACTAAAGGAAATCAGAGAGAACAACTAAATCATTCAGCATTTAAATACAGAACACATGAAATCTATATATTGCTTTATACAAAAGGATACAGGCCAAGACATCATAATTCAATGAAGTGAGGTATTTCAATGAATCTACTACAGGTGTTATTAAGTTATCATATTTCTGTATTTGTGATAATATCTGAAAGATCAAAGAGTAAGTTGAATTAACTATATTTAAAAAAACTATGCTAAGTAATGTGCATACTTTTACAAAATTAGAAATAATGCAATTAAACACTCCTACTATTTTGCATTTATATATAAATAAAACATACTACATTATCATTGCCCTATAGAGCATTTTTCTAAGGCTGTGTTTTCCATCTAGAAAACAATTCCAAGAGGTCTAAAGTTGGACTTTCGAATGGTAGAGGCTAGCCCTGTTTTAAATGTTATTTAGAGACTTTCTAAACTGGACTCTTTGTTTTTGGTTTTGAATACATATTTTTTGTTCATTGGTTCTTTTGTTTGTTTTGTTTTACCAAGTGAGAGAGAAAAAAATGAAGGAAGGTGGCTAGGTAAAAAGGTATTGAGGATTTGAGAAGACTTGTGGAAAGGGAAAGAATATAATCAAATAAGCTGAATGAAAATTTCAATAATGGTAATAGGAAAAGGAAGGTAATGATGGGAAGGTAATCCCAGCACTTTTGAGGCAGAGGCATCTCTGTGAGTTCTCGTTAGCCTGGTCTACAGAAGTAGTTCAAGGACAGCCAGGACTACACAATGAAACCCTGTCTCAAAAAAACAGTATTTAAAAACAGGTGCCATTGTCATAACTGAATCGAAATGAAACATTATTTAGATGTTTCTGAAACCTAACAGTTTTGTTATACATTACTAGTAAACAACAGATAAGTATTTTTATGTATATTCTGTGAAGTTTTGGTTTTAACATAAACTGGTATTTCATCAGCTTTCCCCAAACGTCTTAAAATTTACACCATTCCATTTAAAGAAAACTAAAAAAAAATCTCTTAAAATAATATTAACTTCAAAACGTACATAATCAAACAAAATGGTTGGATTGCTGTGGCTCAACTTGCCAATTTGTCTTCCTGAAGGCTTCACATTTTCCTTAGTTAGACGCCTACAAGGGAGAGAGATGTCAAGGGTTATAATGAGTTGCATTACTCATAATACAAGTTCTGTTATACCATGAGAGGAAAACCAAAACATACAAAATGGATCCATACAAACAACTGCATTTTCACCTATTCGATAATGACTTTCTAAGGGAATTTCAGCGTTTAGAAGCTAGTTATCTATTAAGGAGAAAACCTGCTTTATTGGACAAATACATGAAAAATTTTTAGAAGAATCATAATTATTTTAGATTTACCAGGCTTCATTTATCAGTTGAGGGATTCGTTCTCTCATTTTCTTATTCAAGGTATATAATTTTTTAAAAATCAACATACTATATTCTTTTCATTCTTCATGTCTTTTGCAATCAGCATACTTTTTCCAATATTCTAATTTGTATCAGTGAAACTCTTATAGCTCAACACAATTATCACACAAAATCTGAAGCTTTTCTGAGAGGATTACATAATAAAAGCAGAAACTCCATAAACAAGTGTGATAAAAAGCAATTCAATAATTAAAACAATATCATCAGCTGCTTCCCCTTCTTGTTTCCTATAGCTCAGTTTTCCCCATTCCCTGCCTAATGGAGAAGAGAGACCCCTGGGTTTAAACCTGAGACCATATTCTCTTCTGCCTTCACACAGTACCATCTTTCCCTATTTCTAACACTGCTTTTTGGTGATTCTCCTACTTGCCAAGATTTTATACTCTCCCTACTCACATACCTTGTTACTTTTCATTCTATTCCCTCTGTCTTCACTACCCAGAAAGGAAAAATAAATAAAACTAAAGAAATACTTTCTTGACGGTGTCCTACCTTCAAGCTACCAGAGTTTCATGCATATAAAACACAACCAAAGAACATTTGAAGAATGAATCATTTGAAAACTTACAAAATTATACAAATAATATTAATAAACTCTACTTTCATTGTAAAAAGTTTAAGCAGCAAACTCATAAAGTTTGGAGAAACAGTTACAGCTAAGATGTAACAAAAAATCCAAGTATATTAAAAATTCTACTACATAATTGTATTCATGTATGCATTCATTCATATTAATGCTTACTATGATACAGTGCTAGACATTAGGAATACAAAAATGAAATGTATACACACACATAGAGACAAAAATCTAAAAGTAAAACATTAACTTATAATATAAAATGAGTTAATGTAAAAATTAAACATAACAGTTGCAATATATGACCAGCTATACCTTTAACAAACATTTATAAGCTTTTTTAAAACTGAGACTCTAAACAATATAGATGAACAAAATAAATCATATCCAGACATAATTGAGATTAATATAAAAACAATGAAACTTACTTCATGATATACTTGGCTCTGTCTATTGTTTGAGCTTTAACTTTTACTAAAAGTGGGTGACTGTTGTAAGTTTCATTCTTCCACTGGCCATATAGACGATATCTTTTTAAAAAATGAGATGAAAGATTAGAAAACATTAAATACTCAGAAGTTAATGCACTAGAATTAACAGGAGTTAATAATCTGAATAAGTATTTACCTATGCTGATAAGGAAATGTCTTAAACATTCCCCACAGTTCTTCAGACATACAAGCATTGCAGTCCATCAAAGAAAGAGATGGAAGTAATACCTGGTCAGTAATGCTAAGCAAACAGCTAAGGATAACTTCCTAAAAAGGAAGGGAAAAAAAGAGATGTCATTAAGAGGTTTATTTCAATATACCCTCAAAATAGAAATATTCTTAAGGGAATTAACCTTTTTAAATCTCATGAGGATATATGCAATTCTCCACCCTATCACTGTCTTTTCTTCATCCAAGATAGCAAATGTGGTGAGAGATGCAAAGGAATAGCGAGGCAATGAGGGCCTTAACCTTTTTGATTACACAGTGTGGTAATCTATTAAGAGGTTAGTTTTAAAAAAATTCACTGAGCTTCCAAATGCTGTACTGAGTATATAGAATATAAAATAATTATTTCTGAGGATAGTTAAACCTTGCTCACAGTAAAATATTCAGCATGCTACATCCTGACAAACACACCCATCATTTAATATTGTCAGTCTCTTACCGTCTTTTCTTTATCTTCTTGTCTGCTTCCATCAGACTGAAACTAAAATTTAAAACAATAATAAAATATTTAAAAGTTATGTTCCCCTAGTTTATAATTTAAAAAGCTAAATTACATATTATTTAGTTGTTTGCCTTTTACATTCACATATATTTGCAATATAACCTATTACTAATAAACATTTTAAATTTTATGTATACTTTTAACCTCTAAATAATTTTAAAATCCATGAATTTTAAGTATAAATCTCAGAAGGGTTTGTTCCTTTATTTTTACATGTGTCTACAAGACATGGTCTTATGTAGCCATGACTGCTTTCCAATTCTCTAGACCTTGAACTTCTGATCCTCCTGCCTCCACTTCCTAGGTGCTTAGATTATAGGTACTTGGAATCAAGTCCAGGGCTTTAGGCCACTGGACAAGCACTCTGCTAGGGATCAGTTTTATGTGCCAATTCTTTTCTTAATGTCACTATAAATCAAAGCTTTCTAAAACTCATATTAAACATTAATTATTAAACTTAAACAAAACTGTAGTCATCGAAATCATTTATTCCTAATGTATTTACATTTTTCAATCCACATTCCTTTGATAGCATCAATTCTCAACCTTGCTGATACTACAATCCTTTAATACAATTGCACATGTTATGATAACCACCAATCATGAAATTATTGGTTGCTATTTCATAACTGTACTTTTGTTACTAAGCTGTGTCTCAGTCCTAAGATCATTGGAAATTTGTTTTCTGATAGTTGTGACCCAAGACTGAGAACCACTGCTTTACAGAATCAATATAACAAAATACTAATATAATCAAAACTCAAACTAAGAAAATGAATTTAAGTTGCATTATGATTCACCACTACCAAAGCACTCAATGAAAAGTAAGTTCAAATCATTTGTGATACTGATAACAACAAAAAAAAAATCATATTTTTGAGTTTTAGTATCCCAATACAGACTGAACCTTGAAGTGACTTGACAATGCCAACTAGTCACTAAAAAAATACTATGAAAATTGAGCATAGATGTGCATGCCTTTAATCCCAGCACTTGGGAAACAGATCTCTGAGATTCCAAAGTCAGCCTGTTCTCACAAAGTGAGTTCTAAGACAGACAGAGCTACATGAAGGAATCTGACTTTAAACAAACAAACAACAACAGAACCTGTTAGTGGTGCCTATAAGTGTTTATGTTTATAAGGGTAGAAAATTAAACAGACAACTACAGACAATATAGACAACAGGAAAAGGCATAGTTCAAAAATCAAGCAAGGGACAGAGAAAGCTAGAATTCATTTTCTTGTTAAAGAAAGGAAACTGTTTGAATGTTTTTGGGCAGGTCACTAAATACTACCACAGGTCAGTCTGGACTATATAGAGAACTGGAAAGCAGTTAGGGTTACGTGAGACCAGGTCTTGTAGACACATAAAAATAAAGGAACAAATCCATCCCAGATTTTTACTTAAAATTCATGGATTTTTAAATTATTTAGCAGTTAAAAGTATACATAAAAATGTAAATGTTCATTAGTAATATATTGTATAAAATGTTTAAAAGCTGTTTCCCTAGTTTATAATTTAAATACTAAATTACATATTACTTAGTTGTTTGCCTTTACATACGTTCATTTTCAATACAACATATTGGCCAACGGGCCAATAGCTAGGCAGGATTTTCAGGGCAGAGAGAATGCTGGGAAGAAAGGCAGAGTCTCTTCTGGAGAAGCCAGACAGACTCAGAAGGAGTCAGACACACAAAATAGGATACAGGTAAAAACCATATACATGGTAGAATTATAAATAATAAATTATAGAATTATAAAATTAATAAAAAACATGGTTAATTTACATTATGAGAGCTAGTTAGGAACCAGCCTAAGTTACAGCTGAGCTTTTATAATAATAAGTCTCTGTGTTATTTTGGGAACTGGCAGGCAGGACAGAAAAATCCACCTACAATTCAATTACAGAGGGGTGGCCTGTCAGAAACAAAACTAAATAGCTATTGCTGTTGCTTGAAGTAGAGAACTGGTAATTTAGTTAATACACTGTGTATCAAGTAGGAGGCAGAAATGATAATAGGCCACCATCGGAAAAGCAAGGCTTATAGTTTATTATGGTTTAAGGATGTTAGGCCCCTTTCCTAGATACTGTGATTTAAACAAACCTAATAAAACTAAATAGTTTTATTCCACAGAAAAAAATATTTTCATAGTAACTTAGCTAGTTTACTTTCCTGAGTAACTCAAGTGAGTTTCTAACGTCCATGAGTCAATTCTTAATAGTTCAAATGCAGAAAAATTTTAAAAAATAATGGGAAGCAAAACAAAGCTACCTAAAAGAACAGTAAAATTTCCTATTAAAATCTCATTACAGCAAAAATTAAATAGAAATAAATCAGGAGGTACATACAAATTAAAGAAATTTTTAAAGAAGAGAAACATTTGTGATTTGAAAGAAAATGGCCCCCAAAATGAGTGGCACTATTAGAAAGTATGGCCTTGCTAGATAAAGTGTGTCACTGTTGGTCTCTGACAGTCAATCTACTTCTTGTTGCCTATCAAGATGTAAGAACTCTCTGCTCTAGTACCAAGCCTGCTTGCTTATAGCCTGCTCACATCCTGATGATAACAGGCTGAACTTCAAAACTTTAGCGAGCCACCTCAATTAAATGTTTACAAAAATTGCTGTGGTCATGGTCTCTTCAGAGCAAAAAAACCAAAATGCTAATTAAGCCAGCATTCTACTCCATTTATCTATTCTTTTTCTTTTAATTTACTTCATTTTTAGATTAGGGATAACATAAAACATCACCCTTACAATATTCTTCCTGGATATGGGCCAGCTATGGGCTCTGGGCTCTCCTGGTCCCCAGAGGACCTGGAACACTCTTTATCCAGACCTATGCCAAGAAGCCAGTCATGAAGGGTACCAAAGGCACCAAGGGCAGCGTGGCCACTGAGACCCTGAAGGACCCTGAAGTGTGCACAGACCCTGCCCAGCTAACTACACATATCATGGGGATCAACATCAAAAGGAAGGCCAGGACGTGGCCCTGAAGCCAGATTCCGAGTACCCCGAGTGGCTATTCCAGGTGAATTTGGGTCCCCCTAAAATGCTGGAGGAGTTGGCGCCCAAGTCCAGCGAGTACTGGCAACTGTTGTGCAAACAGAACATCTGGCATCACAACCAGCTCAGCAAGAATAAGAAGCTCTAGTGTGAGGATGGGACAGCGAGGGCTCAGTGGGGAAGGTGCCCACCACCCAGCACAGAGACCTGAGCTCCGTCCTCAGAACTTGTGAGGTAGGAAGACTCCTGTAAATCGTCCTCTGGCCTCCACACACGCACCTTGTGCACAGATACACATGCACACATGTGTATAAATGTGAAAATAAAGGGGAAAAAAAGATTTGTGACTAGAATGTCTATAAAAATTATGGCACTATTTTAACTTTTATATTCTTCATGTTCTTATTAACTACCAATTATTGAGTACCTACTAGGTACAGTGTATACATTAGATTAAAAACTGCACATACATACTTCAAAACTACTCTATGAAAAATATTAAATATTCTTAGGGTAATGAGATGGTTGCTTGTCATCAAAGCTGACATGGATCTGAATTTGATCCATGAGATACACATGGAGGAAAGGAGAGAACTAACTACAAGATGTCCTCTGACCTCTACACAGTGCTATGGCATACATATGTAAAGACACACTTGCACACAAAATAATACAATAAAACTTTGTTTGCTTCTCAGAAAAGAAGTAAAGAACAAGGGGGCAGAAGATAATAAAAAAATGGGAGTTGATCTACCTCAATCAAGTTATACCACCCTTAGACATATATGCAAAGGATGCTTCGTCCTACCACAGAAATATTTGCTCAGACATGTTCATTGCTGCTATATTCATAATAGCCAGAAACCAGAAACAATCTAGATATCTTTCAACAGATGAATAGATAAAAAATAGTGTATTTAACAATGAAGCATTTCTCATCTGTTAAAAAAAACTGAAATAATGAATTTTGTAGGTAAATGGATAGAACTAGGGAAAAAAGCATCCTGAGTTATCCCACACCCAGAAAGACAAATATGATATGCATTTGCTTATATGTGGCTATTAGCTGTGAAATCAATGATAAGCAAGCTACAATCCATAGAGCAACAGCAGGTAGTTATAAAGTAAAGGACTAGAGACAGATCTTATTAGGATATGGAAATAGAATAGTTTATAGGTGAATAGGGAGTGTGGACTAGAATAGGATTAAGTGGAGAACAGCAGGAGGGGGAGGGGAGGAGGAGAGAAAATATGGGGAGAGACAACTAAAATTAAGGACAATTTCAGGAGCAGAATGAAAACCCACTGCAGTAGAAGCTTCCTAAAATATATACATACATGAAGGTAATCAAAGAAAAGTAAGATGGAAGAAAAGAGAGCTCCAACTAGCCACCTCTTGTCACCAAATGAAGCTTCCAGTAATCGGGATTGGGTTCCATATAATTGAATTGTTGGCCAGAGGGATTCCTTGGGAACCTCCAAATAACCTAGGCTGTTGCTAAGACTGTGAGTTCCTTTCCAAAAACTGATGGTAAGGCCTCACTGCTAAAAACAATACCCACAGAACTTGAACATGGAAAAGTCAAGCTGCTACAAACATAGAGCATTCATCCCTACATTCTAGTCTCTGCACACTACCAAAAGAGAAACATAAACACCAACTCAGTCAGGAAACCTTTAATCTACAACGGTGCTCTGCATGCAAGATATGCTAGTGCAATGGTGGTACAAAGCCTGTGGGGGTGACCAATCCATATCTAATTTGACTAAAGTCCCACTCCACAAGATAAAACTCATATCCAAAACTGCTTGGGTGACCAAGAACTAGAGAGTAGATAGCCCAGGGACTTAGGATAAAACCAAACACTACTGGTCTTAAAAAATATAGTGATAAAATGACTCCTAATGATATTCTACTATACTCATTGACCAGTGCCTTGTTCAGCTATCATCAGAGACACTTCCTTCTGCAGCAGATGGGAACAAATACAGAGACCCACAGCCAGACATTACTCAGAGAATTATAGAACTTGGAACACTAAACCCTAAATGGAGATGTAGGACACCAAAAACTCAAAATTCTCTAATTCACCATGATCAATGCCCACAGGAACTCAAGAGACTGTGACAGCATGCACAGGTCTATACCAGGTCCTTTGCATATATATAAAATCTTCCAGTTTAGTGTTTTTAAGGGATTCTTGAGTGTGTACACAAGTAAGACTCTGTTTCCTGTGCCTTCTCTTGGGCTATTTTCCTTCTGTTAGTTTTTTCTAATTCCTATGTATTAGTTTTTGTTTTATCTTAGTATTTTACTTTATTATCCCTCAGAAGCCTGTTTGTTTTCTAATGAAAGAAAGGGAGTGCATCTGGATGGGAAGAGAGGTGGGGAGAAATGAGAAAATTAGAGGGAAAAGAAACTGTAATCAGGATATATAATGTAAAAAAAATTATTTTCAATAAGAGGAAAAAACAAAAATTTGTTTGAAAAAAATGGTATAATAAAACCTACTTGTTTATGTGCTAATAAAAATAAATAAGTATTTGCATCTATATAAAATATACACATCCAAAACTCCTCTGACTGGTTCACAAATAAAATCTAAGTACAACTATTTTCTCTCCTTGAAGTTTGGAAAGAGACAAAACTGAGTGGTTATATATGTTGCAAGAGAAGACTAATCGCCACTACGTGAACTGCCATGTATTCTTCGGGAATCTCAGTATTCTTATAGTCAAGAAGTAGAATATAAAGGAAGTATTCTTAAACTACAGCAAAATTATGAGTTGTTCTTTTCATAAAGCTTTTGCAAATCCATCCATTTGCCTGTGAATTTTAGGATATCATTTTTCCTTGCTGCTGCGTAGTATTCCATTGTGTAGATGTACCACAGTTTGTTAATCCATTCTTCAGTTGAGGGACATCTAGGTTGTTTCCAGGTTCTTGCTATTACAAATAATGCTGCTATGAACATAGTTGAGCTAATACCTTTGGAGTGTGAATGTGCC
>PVIH01014502.1:0-53542 GCA_004025045.1 Sigmodon hispidus | reverse complement strand
TACAGTCCAAGCTATAGCACTGCTCTCTAATGGGTGGCTCGCCTACAGTCCAAGCTATAACACTGCTCTCTAATGGGTGGCTCGCCTACAGTCCAAGCTATAGCACTGCTCTCTAATGGGTGGCTCGCCTACAGTCCAAGCTATAGCACTGCTCTCTAATGGGTGGCTCGCCTACAGTCCAAGCTATAACACTGCTCTCTAATGGGTGGCTCGCCTACAGTTCACCTGTAACTGTTAATAAACAACAAAAGTCTACATGACTTTAGCAATAGTTTCCTACTTTTTCTGGTGTGAAACTTTTAAAAACTGGTCTGTAGGTATAACTCTGTAGTAGAGCACTAGAATATGCAATGCCCAATGCCCCTCCCCAGTCTTGGGGGAGGGTCATTTTGTAAATAAAACATTTTAAGTGCTACTTAACAGAGTAACAGTACTTTCATTTTAAGTATGATTAACTGAAATGGCAAAAACAGCCTAACTTTTCAATAAGTTTTAATATTATGTATTACAAATATGTAAAATCTACTACTCAATGATTAAAGTACACATAGGTTTATAGGCTTCCAAATATCCAAATACATTTCTGATTCTCTTACCTGACTTTTCCATATTTAAGATGAACAAGTGCTTTAGAGAAAGTATCAAATAGTTTACTAGGCTGAATTATCTTTAAAATAATTTCCAATTCTGACAATGCAAGATTCTGAACAATAAGCACTTCTGCCAGGAACATGAGAAGAGTTGGTCTTGATGAAAAAAGCCTACCATCTCAGCACCATAGCTTGGTAACTGTTTAAAAAACAAACATGAGATGATAAAACGTATGAGGCATATAGGATGACTGTGGCTGAGAGATCACGGCACATGTATGTATATACACACACACGCACGCACGCACGCACACACACACACACACGCACGCACGCACGCACGCACGCACGCACGCACGCACGCACAACACAGGACAACGGGTAGACATTAAGTTAAAACAAAGGCTGAACACAACCTGTTTTGCTTCCTTCATAGAAACCCTACTGAAATGCAGACGTTTTAGTTTTGCTGGGGTTGGTGAAGATGGCTCAATTATCAAGTGCTTGCAGCAGAAGCACAAGGGCCTCGTTTCAGATCCTCAACTCCCACATAAAAAGCCGGACACAAAACAGCATAAACCTATAAGCCTGGCACTGGAAATGAGAAACAGGAGGATCCTTTGGGGCTTGCTGGCCAGACTAGTAGATTGGCAAGCTGATTCAGTGGAAGAGTCTGTCCCAAACTAGAACAGAGTCAAGCCAGACAGCCACCCATTAGAGACCACCTTTAATACTCAGGATCTCTAAATTCAAGGCCAGCCTAGTCTGAGTTCCAAGACAGCCAGATCTTCACAGAGAAACCTTGTCTCAAAAAAAGCAAATACAAGGGCTGGAGAGATGGCACAGTGGTTAAGACTACCCTTCCAAAGAACTCCAGTTCAATTCCCAGCACTCACATGGTAGCTTACAACTGTTTGTAACTCCAAGACACCCACACACAGACATGCATACATGCTGACAAGACACCAATGCACATAAAGTAAAAATAAATTATTAATCACACAAACACAAAAAAAAAACCAAAAAACCAACAAAACACTGATGAGGGCCTGAAAGATGGCTAGATGGCTCAGTGGTATACGTGTCCCACACAAGCCTGGCAACCTGCACTGAAGCCCCAGAACCCATGCAAAAGTAGCCACAAAGTTGTCCTCTGATTGCCAAATATGCATCATATGCAGATCTTATGCAGAACCCTGGGAGTTCAAAGCCAGCCTAGTCTACAAAGAAACATCCAGAACAGCCAGGACTGTTACAGAGAAACTGTCTTGGAAAACAAAATAAAAATAAAAGATTCAGATGCCAATGTCTAAAATAGAAATCAAAATAGCACATGCCAGTGCATAGAGAATACATACACTGAATAAAGGTGCAAAAAAGAATTCCCACCACGGTAATTCTGGGTCAAGTAGATGGTGAAATCATCAAACCATGTATGTACTACTGTGAATTTTATTTTTTATTTTATTTATTTTGGTTTTTTGAGACAAGGTTTCTATGTGTAGCCCTGGCTGTCCTGGAATTCACTCTGTAGACCAAGGTAGCCTGGAACTCAGAGATCTGCCTGCTTCTGCTTCCCAAGTGCTGGAATTAAAGGCATGCACCACCATACCAGGCTTAATAGTGTTAATTTTATCATAAGTAATAACATCAAGTTTTAAAAGTACTACTGCATGGGTCCTATTCCTAAAGATACTGAGGTATTCGGTCTAGCAATGACAAGGATATTTTTTTAAAGCTCCCAAAGAGACTCCATTGTACAGCCAAAGCTGAGAACTACTGCCTGAGACTAAATCACTAAGTAAACCTGGACATTAGTAAATCCCACTTATAAACTAGGGTCTTCCAATTAGTTGTTAGGTGTTCTCTCTTAACTATGAAAAGAAAAACAAAGTGCCAACCAGTCTTGAGAAGGTCTGCTACTAATCAAGCTGCATTACCAAGATGAAAGCTAACTTATAGGAAGCAAATCAGGCAAAGAAAAGAAAACTACATAAAAATATCTTTACCACCCTCTGATAGGCCAGAGAAGACAGGGAGGGCATCCAGGAAACAAGGGATAGATGAATTAGTGACTGAGGAGAAGCTGAACCTACCGCAAGCTTACAAATGGGATCACTCACAAAAGCCTGCATGCCTCAAGGTCAGCGATGTATAGTTTAGTCTGTATAAGATGGATAGACTTTCTAGGTTCCCATTCCTATCCTCTCATAATTTATTCCTGGAAACACTGACCTGGAGTGACTCCAGACTCAAGTACAGTGAGGTTGAGGGCCGAAAGCCAACGGATTTAGCAAAACAGCAGCCACCCACTGCCCATTTCCTCTGCCCAACTTTCAGAACACTGGCAGCCAGATAGATGTATCAGATCCCCTTGCCCACAGGGGATACATTCATTCCAAGACGTCAGTGGCTATCCAGAAGCTCCTTCTCACATGTATATGCTGTGCAGGCTGAAGTGCTATTGCCTAACTATCATAGCTCCTTTTACAGGCTGATGATTCTTTTTAGGTAGATCTTTTTTTTAAAAAAAAAAAAAAAAAAAAACTTATTTATTTATTTGCCTTGGTGTTTGCCTGGAACTGGAACTACAGACAGTTGTTAGCTGCCATGTGGGTGCTGGGAATCGAACCCGGGTCCTCCGGAAGAGCAGACAGTGCTCTTAACCGCTGAGCCATCTCTCCAGCCCCTTTTAGGTAGATCTTAACAACATCACTACACTACAGTTTTTTATTATTAAGTCAAGAACATTCACGCTTTCACTTCAAAGAAGCATTTTACTGCTCCACTTTTGGCACATTCAAAAGTAAAGTACTTTGCACTTGGGGCCATTACTAAGTAAAATAAGAGATACTTGAAGGACAAAGGGGACTGACCTGACGACCCCAAGGGTTACTAATGTCTGTGTACAGCCTAGATATCCTGGACAAAGAAGTAATTGGCATTCCACTTGGATAGTGTTCAGCTCCTCAAAAATGGCATGTAATTTAAAACTTAAAAACTAAGTGAGCTAATGTGTATCAAGTGCTCAGAATGGTGACTGCCAAGCATACCTAAGTTGTTTATTTCTAGAATTCTGCAGATATTTTCAAACCACTCACAACAGAAACCTTGGAAAGTAACACAGTTGCTCATGCAAGGACAGTCCCCGGCACTGAAAAAGAAAAAAGTGGGGAAATACAAAAATAATGAAAAACTAATCGTAATATGTAAAAGAGGCACTTCACAAAATACAAAAATGGCTAACAAAATAATCTTAACCTCAATTACAAAATCCAAAACACATTCACATACTCATCAAGTACTGTACCACCACCCCTTTAACTCCAGCACTCAGGAGGTAGGCAGGCTGATCTGGTCTACAGAGGGAGTTCCAGGACAGGCTCCAAAGCTACACAGACACTCTTGTCTTGAAAAACAAAACAAAAAAAGCATCACCAGTGAGTACTGGTGTAACTAGAGTGTCACTGAATACTTAATGGTACAACCGCCTTGGGAAAGGCCCAGAGTACCTAAAGTCAAAAACCTAAAAACAAAACAATATCTACCAGAAATAATGGCAATATCTTGGAAAGAGGTATTTGGGGGGGGGGGCTTTGTCAACAGCCTGGACCACAGAGCAAGACTCTCACCCAGAAATAAAACCAAAAAAATTAAAAACTCCACTCCTCGGAGGAACATATCCTTACCTAATGCCTGTTTCTTCTTGGTCTGTGTTATTTCACTTAAAACTCATCACCTGCAAATTTAGGATTGTGATCTCCTTTTGCAAATATATTTGAATTTTCTACAATTTCCTTGATACAAACTTCTCAGAGAAGGTGAGCATTTTCTGTTTTACAGAGAGCAAATTCTTGAAACACTAAGGAACTTTAGTAAAATAAAAATTTTGAAAAACATCAAAGATTAAAAATTACCAACAGATCATGTTTCTCTAACTTCAAGAAGCTCTGGAATTCATTCTCTCGGCGGAGAAAAGAGATGATTATTCTCCACCGTACCTCAAAGAAAACCGCTGGCTGCTCTTTACAAGCCACTTCAGCAAAAACAGAAGGGAAGCGAGGGAATCTGTCCAAAAGTTTCTGCTTAACTCTCCTGCGAAAGGACGCCCCCTGAGATGACCTGAGGTCAGAGAAACCATCGCAGACACCTCCACCACCACAATCCCACTGCCGGAAACCGCGCGGTTAATCTGAGGCTAGCCCCGCTCGTCACAGGGTGACTCTGTGCCTCCGGTGCTCTGTGCAGAGTCCCTCGGCACACCTGGCTTGCCCATCACCTGCCTGCAGCCACGCCACGCGCAAAAGCCGGAGGCAAAAAAAAAAAAAAAAGAAAGAAAAAGACGCCAACTTTCCAAGTAAGGAGGCGACTCCGCGCCGAGAGCGCGGGCGGAGCGTGTGTGTCCTCGAGGACGCGCCCCCGAGGCCAGGCGAGCTCAGTCCCGGGAACGCAGGCCCCGGCGGGCTCGTGCAGCAAGTTCGGTAGCGGCCCAGGACGGCGGGCGCGGCTCTCGGAGCGACGCCGCGCTCGCCCCCTCCCTCGCCGCAGCCCGGCCTGGCGCGGCGCCGCTCACCTTGGAAACCTGGGGTGGACGTCGCCGTCAACATGAACTTCCCATCCAGCCGGCGGCCGAGCCGCCGCTTCCCAGCTCCTCGGCCCGAACCGGCCTGGGCGAGCAGCGTTCCCCCGCGTTCCCCGGCTCGCGCCTCCCGCTCCGGAGCTCGGGAACTCGGTGCCACCTCCGCGACCCTCAGCCAGCCGCCCGCAGCACAGCCCACGACCCCGCGCAGCCCCTCGCCCGCGCACTCGCCCTCCTGCTACCAGCTCCGCCCGGCTGCGGCCGGGCCGCTTCAGAAAAGCCCACGGCGCAGGCGCAGCGAGAGCCTTAAAGAGCCCCGGCCAGCCTCTACGGCATAATGGGTTCGAGCAGGTTAGAGCCCTGGCCGGGTTGGCAAAGCAAAAGCAGAAACCGAAGGGATTGGACCGCAGGGAGCGAAGGCGGGGAGATCCCTTTCTGTCCTCCGCCCTTGGCCCTGCAAACTGCTGACTTCCCTTGTCTCCAGAACCGTCGAGGGCCAGCTGGAGCAGCAGAAGACACACCCTCTAGGAGCCCCCGAACGACCACCCCGCGCCTCGCTGCGGGCTTCCAGGCCTGGGAAGGGTAGAGTGGACGTGTAGCCTCGTGAAGGCTGTCCCGAGTCCAACTCGCAAAAACATTACTCAAATGACACTTGCGGTGGTTAAACAGGTCTTCCACAAATCCTCTGGACACCGTGGGTTTATTTGGAGTCCAGAAGGGCAGAAGGTAGGCAATTATCCAACACCAATGAAGAAATTCTTAGAAAGGACTTTAGCTTGGGACAAAAACAGCCTGTTCATTTGGCTGTTTCAGGAAAATTGGTCCCGTCTCAGGAAAAGCAGGCAAGAAAAATAATAAAGGCAATATAAATCGTTTTTGTTATACACTTAGAAGTGACCGAAATCATAGTAATTATCATTGTGCAACCAAAAACATCCAAAATTGTCTACTAATGTGATACCCTTTACAAATTATATTTGCAAGACCTGTCCAGAAAAGGTTCCACTATCATAAGTACCTCTAGAAAAGAGCATTTTCAACAAGACTAGAAAATAAAAAATGGGAAGTAAAACCATGTCCTCCACCCAGCTAAAACCTTCGAAAATTTCAAATCAGTCTGAAGCAACTTTTTGCAAAACTTTAGGTCATGTTATTAAGGTCAATTTAGCAACTTCATTGTAACTTAATACATCTTGTGTAACAAAACAAAGCATACTTTTATAATCTACCTCTCCAAATGCAGTTTCTGTTCTTCTTATCTGCTTAAGTTTCCTTGGATCTGTCCTATGTCCCCCATTACCAACCACCCTAGTTAAACTTACTCCGACTGCAGATAGACTCTAAGGGGGCACTGACCTAATTTATCCACATCCCTCTTACCCTTCTCTAAATCTCCTCACATCACAGGAAGAATGTTGGTTCAGAATACTGTGTCATGTGACCTTGCACTGGTCCAGCGTTCTGTTCCTTAGATAAAACTTCCTAACCAAGCCCTTCAGAGCCGAGGACTTTGCCCACATCCCTCATCTCTGCTCAGCCCATTCCATCCTGCTCCCCTGCTCCCTTCTCCAGCCACACTGACCTTTTTACTCTGAGTAATTTCCTCCCTTCCAAGAGTTTTCTCAGACTTCTGTTGCCTGGGAGGTTCTGGCCCTCATCTCACCCAGGCCCTGGTCTCTGGGTCTGAGACATGCCCTTTGACTGTCTCCCTATGTTAGTCTGTCATCTACCTTCCAGGAAATTGTAATTATAGGACTCTTTGGGGAATATTTTATTCTCCTACTAAACATCTGGCTCCATAAGCCCAGGAGATTGGTTTCACTTGATTCACAGTCATATTTCATATTTGTTCAGTGAATTCTAGAATCATAGGTTCAAGAACCTGAACTGGATATGGCATGAAGGTTACTGACACCCCAAGTAAAATGTCACACATCGACATTTGGAGTCAGAACCTAAAAAGAATGATAGATATTATAAAAGCAGATTTTAAATTCTTTTAGCTGGGGTGTCCTATGGTTCTTTGGATAATATTTTAAAGAGTGTTCAAACTTCCCATTTAAGAAGGATGTACCAGTTGATGGTGGTGCCAGCCTTTAATCCCAGCACTAGGGCAGCAAAGGCAGGCTGATCTCGGTGAGTTCCAGGCCAGCCTGGTCTATAGAGCAAGTTCCAGGACAGACTACACACAGAGAAACCTTGTCTTGAAAAACAAAAACAAACAAACAAAAAAGACAAAAAAGGATAGCTGTAGCTATGGATACCATGAAGCTATTAACACTGGGTGTTTGAAAAGTGTGGAAGACAGGGTAAGTGAGAGTGAGCATTTCCAGGATGGGAAGAGGACTTTGTAAAGTATGTGAATGAATTACCGAATTGAAAATGAATGTCTACAGGATATATAATGTACAATTCCATGTTTGCAAAATTCCAGAAAAGGCAAAACAGAATGTAGTAAAAAACAACCATAACAGGGCTAGAGGTAGAGCTTATTATGTTCAGCATGTTATGATGTAATTACTTTGAAATACTTCTCTCAAAACAATAGTCCTGAGGGCCGCCATTCGCACTGACCCTCCAGCATTACCGTCAGTTTATACCTTTCTTTCACCTGCCCCAAGTGTGTCAGTTTATTTGGTAGAAGAGCTTCCATTTTAACGCCCCACTTTAATTGCCAAGTCTAACAGTCACAAGTACTCAGGCACTTTTGTAAGTGATATTCCACTGTGTGAATTCTCCCCACTGCTGTTCCTGCACTCCGCTGCTTAAACTCCAGAGTCTAGAGTCTAGTCCAGACCTGCACATGGAGACAGGGGAAGTGTGGTAGTGGGCAGCAGCACTGTCTTCAGAGGCCATCTCATTTACAGTCAGTTCAGTTAGCAGTTCAAGCAGAACAACTCTGTGTTCCATACTGCATATTCTTAGCATATCTTAGCATGAATTTAAGACACTATCTAGGAAAAAAAACTCCTCTAACCTACCAAGACAGGAGCCCCATTGGTCACAAAAACAAGGAAATCATTCTTCAGAGAGGTCAAGTCACCTCAGGTACAGAACTCATCAGCCAGGTCAAATCCACAGTGAACACCATTGCACACCCTGAGCAGCTGGCATTTGAGCCTCCTTAGAAAAGCAGGGCAGTCTTTCTATTCTAGGATTACAGTCCAATTCAGGGGCCATGAGAGTCACTAGCCACCTGTGACTGCTTATATCGCAACAGTTTCAGCTTCTCAGTCACACTCACACATTCCAAGTGCAGTAACAGCACCTGGGCCAGGAGCCCACAGACACAGAACAGAAGTTATATTGGTGGCACTATTCCAGGAGGAAGAAGAAGACACTCCTCCAAGAATCACAGATAATGGTCAGAACTTTTTGCTGTTTGGGAAAAATGAAGGCTCATACTGAAAGAGTAACAAGCACACATCACTGGTAAACAAGAGGCATCTAAGATACTCATGGCACAAAGCTTGGGCCTCTCCAACTTTCTAAAACTGGATTCAGTTACCCTTTATCTTCCCTACATCCACTGGTTGTAAGACTTGAGCATCACTTTAGGAAGAATAAGCCACACAGCACACACTCTTGTTGCTACCTCCTGAGTCTTGTGTGGAGGTAGATACAGAACACTGATTGAAACTGAGCTTGTGGCTCCTGAGTCTGTCTCTCTGTCTCTGCGCTCTCTCTCTCTCCCTCCCTCCCTTCTCTCTTTCTGCATGTGTCTGTATGTGATTTGTGTGCATGTGTATATGCTGGTTCCTTTGGGTGTGGACATGTGAGTGTGCATGTGTACGGAGGCCTGAGGGTGATTATTAGGAAGCTCTTCAATCACCCTCTTCCTTATTAATTGAGTCAAAGCCTTTTGATTGAACTTAGACCTCTCTGATTGGCTAATTCTAGCTAGCCAGCTTGCTTCCAGGATCCTGTCTGAGCCTTCTGAGTGCTGGAATTACAGGCAAGCTGCCTAGCCACTCAGTTCTAAGGATCTGAAGGTCTTCACATTTGAGGGTTAAAAACATTCCTTGAGGACTATAGTTCCAACCTCACTTTATCTCCATAGGACATTAATACTGTGCCGGTTTCTACAGCACCTGATAAAAGACATGTTTGTTTGTTTCCTCTTTCTTTCTTTCTTTCTTTCTTTCTTTCTTTCTTTCTTTCTTTCTTTCTTTTTGTTTGTTTCTCAAGACAGGGTTTCCCTGTTACTGCTGTGGCTGTCCTGGCACTCACTCTAGAGACTGGCCTCCAACTCTTGGAGATCCACCTTCCTCTGCCTCCCTAGAGCTGGGATCATAGGCATGCGCTGCCACTGCTGCCACCACCATGTTCTTGGCTTTCTTATCTGTTTTAAAGCAAGATAAAATTTGATGCAACTAGAATTAGTAATTTCACTTTAACTATGGAACTTTCCAAGAACTGGTAACTTCCACATTTCATACATCAAATAAGTGGAGACTGTAATCTAAAATTTTAAGCATGCTTGGCAGAATTATGTTTAACCTACTCATACCCCAATCTTCTTTTCCATAAAACAGCTAGTAATGTCTACTTAAGCATAAACTGATTATTAAGTGGAATGGATATGCAAGGCATGTAAACACTCACCAAGCGGTAGTTATTACAATTGCTATTTTCCAAAGGCACAAAGTACCTGTGCAAATATTAAAACTGAATTAGAAAAGAAAAATCCTGACTCTACCACCTGCTAGTTTTTTGGATTTCAATCGTGTACAGTTCTGTTTCTTCATCAGCCAGTTAAAGCTGAGAGTCCCGCCAGGGAGATGGCTCAGTGAACAAAAGCACCAGCCATACAAGCCTGACAGCCAGCATTCAGTCGCTGAGACTGATGGCATGCATCTGTAATCCCTGCACTTGGGCTCTGAGATAGAAAGCAAGAATGGGAACTCACCCAGAAGGCTCAACTACCAGTTAGCCTGGAATGCACAGCAACACAAACAAGAAGGGATCCTGCCTCAACAAGGTGGACCTGAGAATGAAGCTGTCCTCTGTCCCCCATATGTGCACTGTGGCACTCATGCACCTGCATTTACACACTATCCACAATGAAAGAAGGACGCTTGAAAAAATAAAGTTAAATCCCCAGTGACAGGTTGAGAGGTATGCTTCTGCGTCACGTGAAATGATCTGTCATTAACACCAGGGACAAAATTTATTCAATGTAAATTAGCCCTGTCACCAAAACAGAAACCACTGTTGCTTTATAGTATTTTCAGATAGAACCATATGTAACCCAGATTGACCCCAAACTTGCTATGTAGCTTAGGATAACCTTGATGAACTAATCCTCCTGCCTCCACTTCCCAGGCAGGTACTACCATGTCTGAAAGCCTTTCAGTAAAATAACTTTGCTTTTTTAATGGCCTGTGTTCTTAAGCTCAAGGAACAGCTAAGGAAAGAAACAACTGTCAACATTGCCATGAACTAGAATTTGTGAATAAATATTATAGTAACCATTTTCATTTAGTAATCTTTATTTCCATGTGAGAAATTAGAAGCCTAAACAAAGTAGGCCTCTGTTCATTGAATAAATGAAACAAATAACAGCAGCCAGTAACATCAGAGAAAGAAACTATTGAAATACAAAAACTAATTATTAAAACACCTCTCTTAAAGGTGTGCAATTAAAGCTACCACTTTATATAACTTGCGGTTGCTTATGTGAATGGCCACAGTATAATGAGATAATATTCTTAGAATAAAACTGAAGACATAATCACCAACTGCTACTGTGCTTTAAAGATTAAGCGAGGCACACAGATGCTAATTCAGTCAAAATTGAAATTTGCTGCAGTAATTGGATTTTTACAAGCACTATTGTAAAAAGAAAAACTTCAAACAGCGTCTTTGGACATTTACCTGTCTCCTATTAGCGTTTCTAAAAGCAGTAGTCATTTTGGTGGTTACCATGATGAGCCAGGAAGGCAGAAGACTGGGGATTTGAATTGAATTTACAGCTGACTCATAGGGAGTGTTTACATCGATGTTGCTGCTGGGCTCCACCCATTTAACACCCTTTCAGCTCCAGCCTGTTCTTCAGTTAGGTAGTTACTTTAAGGGAAGCTGGGAATGTGGAGGACTTAACTAGGAAAACCGAAAGCAAAGTCTTCTGAGGATCTAGGCTTACTCCCAGGATTCTTCACCACATCCCCTCCTCTCTCCCCGCCTTTCTTCCTTCTTTGTGTCAGAATGGTCAAGTCTGAGGCGTTGGCTTGAGGTCTCTCTAATTTGGTGCTCTCAGCTTGGACTTTAACCTCAGACAAAATTACCCTGTCTCTGTGTGTCTCTGTCTCTCTCCCTCTAACGCCGCCCCCAGGAGGAGGAGGAGGATTGGGATGGTCACCATCCTTCACCAGTGCCCATGTGCTCTCTCCTGAAATGACATGAGACATAAACTATTTACTGAGGTAGGTAGGGCTTTTTAATGTGGAAGATACATGTAAGGGTCTGTGTGTGTGAAGGGAAGTTCTGATGCTTTCACTACCTTTAAGTCACCCACGCTCCTCTGTAAGTTACCCCAGTAAGCTTGTTGGAGATGTATGTATATGTTTGTGTGTGTGCATGTCTGTATGTACATATGTATGTATGTAACCATATAATGTTCAACTGTGCCAAACACTTTCCTAAGAGGAGGGACATTAAGTGACCACATTTTCAGCTCTATAGTAATATTACAAGCATTCACAAAAAATGGCCATCATTAGACTCACTAAAAATGTTTTGCTGTAGGGGTGGATGGCTCAGTGGTTAAGAGCACTGGCTGCTCTTTCAGAGGACCCAGATTCAATTCCCAGCAACATGGCAATTCACAGCCTCCTGTAACTTCATTCCCAGGGGACATCCAATACTTTTAGCCTCCTCTGGCAGCAGGTATGCACATGATACACAGACAAAACACTCATCCACATGAAATAATTTTTTAAAGGTGAGAAAACTGTGCTGACCCATAGTCACAACTAACAGTAAAAGAAATTGTAAAATACAAGTTTATGTCTCCCTTGACTATAAAACCTGTGATGCCAGTTTTCACACTCTGATATAAGAAAATAGAATTTCATATTAAAGAAAAATTGAGGGGCTGGAAAGATGGCTTGTGGTTAAAAATACTTAATTGTTCTTGCAGAGGACCCAAGTTTCACTTCCCAGCATGCATATGTTGTCTTACAACCACCTGAAACCCAGTTCCAGGGACTCTGACACCCTTTTCTGGCCTCCAAAGGCTCCTGCACTCATATAATACACAGACATACACTCAGGCAAAACACAACTCTAATATGAATAAACAAATATTTTTAAAGACAAATGTAAGAAATAAAAGTATAGGGGCTGGAGAGATGGCTCAGCGGTTAAGAGCACCGTCTGCTCTTCCAGAGGACCCGGGTTCGATTCCCAGCACCCACATGGCAGCTAACAACTGTCTGTAGTTCCAGTTCCAGGCAAACACCAAGGCAAATAAATAAATAAAAGGGTTTTTTTAAAAAAAAAAAATAAAAGAAATAAAAGTATATATAGAACGCATGTGTTCTATAATATGGAGATTAATATAGTGGGGAAATACAGAAGGGGAGTATCTCACCTAGAAGAGAGAGTTGTACTATTTCATCTGTCTACATCTGCTCTGTATGCTTATAACGGGCACAGTTGCCTCACACAGAACCTTAGCTCCTTAACCATGCCAGCTGGTTCTAAGGAATAAGCCTGGGAGATTCTCACCCTGAAGGTTTGCAAACCATAGCTAGAAATGTAAGTCCTTGGGGCTGGAGAGATGGCTCAGAGGTTAAGAGCACTGACTGTTCTTCCAGAGGACCTGAGTTCAATTCCCAGCAAAACCACATGGTGGCTCACATCCATCTACGATGAGGTCTGGTGCCCTCTTCTGTAAAACTGTATGCATAATAAATAAATAAATCTTTAAAAAAAAAAAAAAAGAAAAAAGAAAAAAGAAAGAAAGAAAGAAATGTAAGTCCTTGTCCTCTTATTAGAAAAAGCTAAGGATGTGAACCCAGAGGTCCCAGCCATTCTTAGAAAAGGAAAAGGAAGGGCTGGAGAGATGCTCAGCGGTTAAGAGCACTGACTGTTCTTCCGGAGGGCCTGAGTTCGATTCCCAGCATCCACATGGCAGCTAACAACTGTTTGTAATTTCAAGATCTGACACTCTTATGCAGTTATACATGCAGGCAAAACACCAATTCACATACAAAATTAAAAAAAAAAAAAAAAAAAGAAAAGGGAAATGAGAAAATAGCACAAGGTGGTTCCGGGTTCCAGCCAGTTGTGCCTTCCTAAGCTTTCATTGCTTTTCTTTGTTCAATGCCATAAATTTCCCAACAACCTTTGAACAGTTCATTAACTCATTCTTTTTTTAATTTTAATTAATATTATTTTGTTTGTTTTTGAGACATGGTTTCACTGTGTAGCCCTGGCTGTCCTAGAACTCTGTTTGTAGCTCAGGCTACCCTTGAACCCAGAGATTCAGCTGCCTCCTAAGGAATGGAAGGAAAGGCATGCACCACCACCCACCTTACTTTTCATATTTTTTATTTTTTGTTTTTATTTTATAATGGGGTCTCTCTCACTGTGAACTTTTTTTGGTTGGTTTGGGCTTTTAAGGTAAGAAATCTAAGCTCACTTCTGAATTTTTAAAACCCACCAATAGCTGAGTTTGAAATCCCACCAATCCCTGACTTACTCCAAGCTCATGATGTGAAATCCCACCAATCTCCACCCTGGAAAACTACACACACAACACACACACACACACACATACACACACACACAAACACACACGAAACATGAAACCCTATAGAAAGCCTTTCTCCTGCTCAGTTCTTTGTTGCTCGTCACCCAAGCAGAGGCAGGCACCCTCCGGTGTCTTTTCTAATAAATCTCATGTGGCATTGTTGTGCAGTGTGACTTTGTGGTATTTCTTGGCTCCTGACTACCAGGATACCTTTCCCCCTCAGAGCTCTAACACAGTTTTGGTGTTTGGAACAGTTCCATGTAGCTTAGACATTATGTAGCTAAGGCTGATGTTAACCTGTGTTCCTCCTCCTGCTCCACTTCCTGAATGCTGGAATCACGGTCTCGGCTACCATCTCTAGTTTATGATGTGCCAGAGCTTCGTACATGCTAGGCAAGCATTGTATGAACTGAGATACTTCCCCAGCAATTCCTATCAATATTTTTTCATTTTTCTGAGACAAGGTTTCTCTGTGTAATAGCCCTGGCTATCCTGGAACTCATTCTGTAGACCAGGCTGGCCTTGAGTTTACAGAGATCTGTCTGCCTCTGCCTCCCAAGCGCTGGGATTAAAGGTATGCACCACCACTCCTTGAACAAATATTTTTAATATGTTACACTAGGAAATTTTTTCACCACTGGGATTAGATACATATGACATACACCCTCTAATAGAGCCTTCAGTGATCCTTGTTACCCATTATTCATGTCTTTGTGTAGGGTCTCTCACATGGAATAAAAGCTTATCTTTATGACACATAAAACATGGCAGACTATAGGACTGGGATTAGGGTCATTACAATTTTCATCTTGTTCTTTTAGGTTCACTACCTGTGACCTGATCTGTGAGGGAAAAAACAAAAAACAACAACAACAAAAAACTTGCATCTATCCGATCAAATTTTACGGTCAGGCCTGCAAGATGGCTCAGCAGGTAAAGGCAATGCTGGAGAACTCTGCCGACTCCAGTCCTCTCCAGATCCCACCATGGAAGGAGGAAACTGACTCCCAACATTGCCCTTTGACCTTCCCATATGCACACCACAGCATGTGTGCCCTACATACACAGAATAGAAATACAATTTTGTTTTAATTCAAAATCTGGAATAGAGAGATGGCTCAAAAATTTAGAGTACTTGCTTTGTTTTCATTTTTGTTCTGTTTTTGTTTGTTTGTTTGTTTGCAGAGAATCTGGTTCAATTCTCAAACATGATGGCTCACAAATAACCATAACTCCAGTTCCAAGAGATCCTTCTCTGGGCTGGAGAGATGGCTCAGTGGTTAAGAGCACCATCTGCTCTTCCAGAGGACCCGGGTTCAATTCCCAGCACCCACATGGCAGCTAACAACTGTCTGTAGTTCCAGTTCCAGGCAAATAAATAAATAAATAAATAAATAAAGTTTTTTGTTTTTTTTTTTAAAAAAAGAGCTCCTTCTTCTTTTGACTTCCTCAGCACACACATATGATGCACAGACACACACACAATCGAAACACTTTGGAAGCAGATTCTTCAGTCCCAGTCAATGATTTAGGTAACTCACGCCCCACACTGGCCACATCTCATGAGGAAGAGGGAGTCTGAAAGCAGATGCCAAATTCCTGACCCTTAGAAACCTTAAGGGGAAATATGTGTTCCTTGTTGTTTTAATACATTAAATGTCAGGGTGACTTGTTACCATAAATAGCAAGTAACAGATCTAACATGACAGTGACAGAAATTGTCTACTCTTACTTTGATGAAGCTTGAGCTCCAATGGGAGAAAAGAGATGAAAAACAAATTTGTATGTTTAGAACATAGAAAGTTAAATACATACAAAAGAATGAAGTTCATTATCTTACACTAGATATAAAAATTAACACAAAATGGATTAAAGGCTTAAAATTAAAAGTCAAAATTAGGGGCTGGAGAGATGGTTCAGCAGTTAAGAGCACTGACTGTTCTTCCAGAGGACCTGAGTTCAATTCCCAGCAACCACATGGCAACTAACAACTGTCTGTAATTCTAAGATCTGACATCCTTACACAGTTACACATCAGGCAAAACACCAATTCACATAAAATAAAAATAAATATTAAAAAAACTTTTTAAAGAAGTCAAAACTATAGGACTTTTATAAGAAAATGTGATAGTTTGAATATGAAATATCCACCAAATCACTGAGAGGTGCTGTTCATGATGGCTCTGACTCAATCAGTGGTTTAATCACTCGATGCATTCATAACATGAGCATTAATGAGAAGTGGCCCTAGTGAGTCACTGAGACATTTCCTTAGCTCTTCTCTGACTCCTGTATGTGAGAAAGAGTGCACACATGTGTGCATGGAGATGTCAGAGGACAACTTTCAGGAACTGGCTCACTCCTTCCACCATGAGGGACCCAAGGGTTGTACTGAGATCATCAGGTGCATTTATCCACTGGAAAGGATTTGAACATACCTTTGATCCCAGGATCCTGGCATTCATGAGGCAGAGGCAGGTAGATTTCTGTTATTTCCAGGATAGCCAGGACTATATAGAGAGACTCTGACTCAAAAAAAAAAAATTGGAACACACATTTCAAAGATAATATACAACATACATATGAAAGCGGGGCTGGAGAAATAGCTCAGCAGTTAAGAGCATGGACTATTCTTCTCAAGGTCCAGAGTTCAATTCCCAGCACCCATGTGGTGGCTCACAACCATCTGTAATGGGATCTGATTCCATCTTCTATGGGCATGAAGACAAGACAGGTCATTCACATACATAAAATAAATAAATATTTTTAAACATATGAAAAGATCGGCATTGTTAGGGAAACAAAAACAGTCCTTTATACCTATTAGGATAGTTCCAAGGCTGGGGCAATGGCTGATCAAGTAAAGGCCCTTGCTGCCAAGCCTGATCCCTGGAACACACATGGTAGCAGGATAGAACTGAGCCCCTCAAATTATCTCCTGGCTCCACACACCTACTGTGGTATAACCTCCCCCGCCCACACACCCAAGATGTGAGACATCCATAAAATGTTCCTGAGTCACTAAAGTAAGTGAAGTTCTGATACACACTACAACATGGAGGAACCTTGAAAACATTGTTTTAAGTGAAATAAACCAATAATAAAAGAGACATCAGATAACTGAGTCTTTCCCCATACAAAAGAAATGAGATCAAGCCATACATTGCAAATATAATAGGCAGGACTCCTTCATGTGACCTCAACTGAAGCCAGCCAACTTGAGCTGAAGAGAGCTAGCTAGCACAGATCAAAGACATCAGGATGCTTGCTTGAACAAAGCAAACAGTAGGCGTTTACTGTTCCCTGGGAGGGCTAAAATTTGGTTAACTGTCCAGTTGTCATAAGCAGTTTCAGAAGGTGTTCTGTGTGCAAGCATCCTGGCTTACACTGGTGCTAGCAGTCAACTGCATCTGGGAAATGCTAAATCATAGCTAATATTGTCACCTTGCAACATTACCCTGGCCTTAATAGTGCTGAAGGTACAGAGAAGGGAAGGAGAAACATGTATCCATTAGGCTAAATTAACCCTGGATTATCATAGGCAAAACAGTTCTCAGTTGGGAATTTGTTACTCTATATGCATAGCTGGGTATGATCCACTCAAAATTTGAGGCAAAAAGGATTAGATAGCATACAAACAGGGAGCTGCCAGCTGGATGCTGAGGCACACCTGCAATCCCAGCATTCCAGAAGTAAAACTTGGAGGATCAGAAGTTCAAGGTCAGCCTGGGTTACACAAGACCACAGAAAGGAAACAGATGTTGAGCCTTAATTCCTCTTTAGTTGTGGGTCAAATATCTCTAGGTTCTAGAAAAGATTCAATATTTTAAGCAAAAATGACCTTCAAGTTCTATAAAGTAACACAAACAAATGGTATTACCCATTCTCCAGTGATCTTATCTGCAGGGACACTGGGGAAAACTTACAGATTACTCCACTACATGCCTTCCAAAATTTGTGATTTAAAATAATATATATACTTATTTATTTGTTTTATATGTATGTATGTTTTGCCTGCATGTGCACATGCACATGCCCTTTGGTGCCTGAGGAGTCCATTTGTATTTATTAGCTTATATATGGACGCTAGCACTGAACCCAGGTCGTCGGAAGAGCAACGAGTGCTCTTAACCACTGGGCTATCTCTCCAGCTCCCCAAACTTGTGGGTTTTTTTTTTTTAAACTTTATTTATTTATTAGCCTTGGTGTTTGCCTGGAACTGGAACTACAGACAGTTGTTCGCTGCCATGTGGGTGCTGGGAATCGAACCCGAGTCCTCTGGAAGAGCAGACGGTGCTCTTAACCGCTGAGCCATCTCTCCAGCCCCCCAAACTTGTGGTTTTAAAGTTCACCAAGAGCCAGTGAAGCTAGAAGGCCTATATACACTTGGTTTGGTTTGAACTGGTTTTCTGGTAATAATTCTTCTTCTGTTTTGTTTGTTATCTGTTTAGCCCTCTCCACACCCGGTTTACCTTGGTCTGGTCCTAAAGGGCTCTTAGTAAACATCTAGACCTCATGACATAATCCATGTTTTAGGACAAGCACCAAGGAAGCAAGTAGAGGAAAACACACATTGTGTTTTGAATTCATAACAGCTTAAGGGGTCAGTGTTTGCCCCTTGTTCCCTGCTTCAGAAGGACAAGCACCTTCAGAAGGACCTCACACCTAGAACAGTCAAGCTCAGAGCCACAGGAAGTAGGCTAGAAGGCACTAGAGTAGAGAGAAGGGAGGGAGGGAGGAGTTATTGATTGATGGCATATATAGTTTCTGGTTGGAGTGATGATAAAAGGGGTTTAGAACTAGGTGGTAGTGAGAGTTATACAAAACAATGTATGCAGTCAGTGCCACAGAATTATAACTCAGGATGGTTAAAATGGTAAGTTTTAGATTATGTATATTTTCTCACCACAGGGAAAAAAAGGTAGTCATGATGTAGCATTTTTTAAAGATTTATTTATTGATAATGTATACAGTGCTCTGTCTGCATGTAAACCTGCAGGTCAGAGGGCACCAGATCTCATTATAGATGGTTGTGAGCCACCATGTGGTTGCTGGGAATTAAACTTAAAACCTCTGAAAGAATAGCCAGTGTTCTTAACCTCAGAACCATCTCTCCAGCCCCCGAGGTCCTAGGTTCAATCCCCACCAGAGAGAAGGGAGGACCCAGAAAGATGGCCAGGCAGTTACACATACTTGATCTTTTTTCAGAGGATTCAGGTTTGATTTCCAGCACCCATATCAGGCAGCTTAGAGCTGCCTGTAACTGCAGTTCAAGGAGATCTGACATCTTCATCTAACCTCTCTCTAAGGTACCCACACACACAACATACACTTACTTTTTTTTTTTTTTTAAAGAAAAGAGAAGGGGGAGGAGGAAGGGAACAAAACATCTCCTGAGAATTAGATCAACTTAGAGAAGAGCAAATGGAAAGATGGCCTGAGCTGAACTTGGTTAAAATAATATTTGAACATACACATGTTTATGCATATATATACATATATATGTAGAGGGAAGCTAATTTTCTCTTTCTACACACACACACACACACACACACACACACACACAAGGGAGGGCATTACAGGCAGAGAGAACAGCACAAAAGCTTGGAAGCACAAATGTACCTGATGTATTCAAGGAACACAAGGAGAGAAGTATTTGGTGAGGATGTAATGAGCAGGATTAAAAACACTGTTAATATCCAGAGTAAAGAAGGAAACAGAGTCAGATCACACAGAGACTCCAGAGGCAATTTTAGGACTTTGGCTTTTATTCTAAGCAGTGTGATCTGAGTCCATGAAGACTAAAAGCTACAACCAGCTGCTCTGCAGAGAACTGACTGTGAGCAGCAAGAACAGACACAGACACCAGCAGCAAACCGCTGAGAGCTGTTGACAGCTCAGGACCAGTGCTGACAATCACCACATTTGAATGGAACTTTAGTCAACAAGATTTTCCTTCAGATGGGCTAGTGGATAAAAGGGAAAAAGAGATTTATGGAAGAGATTTGGAAGAGAATACTTCCAAAGACAGAATTGCCATTTCCTGAAACAGAGATGACCAAGCAAGAGGGGAGCAGCAGTGGTGAGGGCCAAGTGTTCAGTTTATGTTACCTGCAGTCATTTGTGTCTGCAGGATCATGAGGAAGCAGAGAGAGTTAAGCCAGGACCAGGGTAGAGTTTAATAGTGATCTACTTCTATCAGCCATACCCTACATCCTAAAAGTTCCCCACAAGCTGGGGTCTGAGTACTCAAAACATGAGCCCTGAAGAACATTCCAGAGTTAAACTGTAACACATAGAAAGACTACCAACTCAATCGCTAGGCATCTGGACACTTGAAAGCAAATTAATTACCATTTTTCATAGTAACTTTGTAGCATAAAAAGGTATGATTGCTAGCTGCCCGTTGGCATGAATGAGATAAAATTGTAGTTCTGTCTTGGGTTGTAGTGGACACTGCATAAAAACAATTGCTTTGGAAAAATTCTTTCCCATGTTTTAGGTGATAGACTTAAGAATATTCACAGTAGCAATAATCCAAATACTCATTGACAACAGATTGCATGTGCTACATTAACACAATATTATGTAAAAGTGAAAACATACTACTGCGTCAATGACATAATGAATGAATCTTAGAAATGTAGTAATGAATTGCAAAGCTACTTACAAAAAGGGTCTTAAGAGATGAAACTAAAGAGTGATGGTAACTTGGGCTGGAGAGATGCCTCAGTGGTCACTGACTGTTCTTCCAGAGGACCTGAGTTCCATTCCCAGCATCCACATGGCAGCTAACAACTGTCTGTAATTCCATGATCTGACACCTTTACACAGTTATACATGCAGGCAAAACACCAATTCACATAAAAAAATAAATATTAAAAAAAAGACTAATGGTAACTTAAGCTTCTTCCAAGTTATTGTATGGGCTGAGGCTGGAGGATCACTTAAACCCAGGACTCAGAGGCAGCCTGGGCAACTGAATGAGATCATTCTGCTGGTCAGCTTTCATCTTGGGTTCAATCTCTATATTGAAGTTTCCTGCTAACTGAAATATTTCCTCCAGGAGAGAGACAGTGTTAGTGAATAAACACCAAATGTCTGAGAAAACAATAAGCTGCAAGGATGTCTGTTGAAGGCCCCTCTCCTAGCTTAATAGAAAAGAGTAAACACCTTGGGGGGGGGAGCTGCTGAGAGAAAACCTGTTGGGCACGTTGTGCAAAGAGCTTGGGGGTGCAGTGCTCTTGGGTTGTAAGTAGTTTTGGGGTGAAGCAGCTGCTTTCGAGTCATCTCTGCACCTGAAGCAAACCTGTCACCCATAGTTCTGTCAGTGACTCCAAGTTGGTCTTTAGTCATGTCTTAGTCAGGGTTAATGTTGCTGTGATGAAACACTACAACCAAAGCAACATGGGGAGGAAAGGGTTTGTTTGGCTTACATTCCACATCACAGTTCATCAAAGGAATTCAGAACAGGAATTCAAGCAGGGCAGGAATCTGGAGGCAGAAGCTGATGCAGAGGCCATGAACAGATGCTGCTTACTGCCTTGCTTCACACAGCTTGCTCAGCCAGCTTTCTTATAGAATCTAGGATGGTACCACCCACAATAGGAAAGGTGCAGGGTGAGACCTCCAACATTAATCACTAATTAAGAAAATGCTTTGCAGTCTTGTTTGCAGCCCAATGTTGTTTGTTTTGTTTTGTTTTTTTAAGATTATTTATTTAAAAAAAGGGGGGGGCTGGAGAGATGGCTCAGCGGTTAAGAGCACTGTCTGCTCTTCCAGAGGACCCGGGTTCGATTCCCAGCACCCACATGGCAGCTCACAACTGTCGGTAGTTCCAGTTCCAGGCAAACACCAAGGCAAATAAATAAATAATAAATAAAGTTTAAAAAAAAAAAAAAAGATTATTTATTTTATATACAGTGTTCAGCCTGCATGTATGCCTGCACTCCAGAAGAGGGCACCAGATTTCATTATAGATGGTTGTGAGCCAACATATAGTTGCTGGGATTGAACTCAGGACCTCTGGAAGAGCAGTCAATACTCCTAACCTCTGAGCCATCTCTCCAGCCCCCTCAGCCCACTTGTAGGAAGACATTTTCTCAGCTGTGGGTCCCTTCTCTCTGAGGACTCTAGTTTCTATCAAGTTGACATAAAACTATCAAGCACAATGCAGTTGTTACATCGTTCTGTAGTAGGTTCCCTTTCTGAGGGAAATAGATGTGTATGTGCTATGTCTCTGAAGGAAGTCTTTCACACAACACCTCAGAGACACCATATTCTTAGCATTTAGGAGGCAGAAGCAAGAGGATCAGAATTTCAGACTCATCCTCTATCACAACTGGCATTCAAGACCTTGTCTTGAATTAAGAAAATGCCCTATAGCTGGATCCTAGGGAGGCATTTTCTCAATTAAGCTTCTCTCCTTCTGATGATTTTAGCCTGTGCCAAGTTCACAGGACAGAGGCTTGTAGATCAAACCCAGGGCTCCACACACGCTAGGAAAGTACTCTAATACTGAGTCGTACATTTGCATATGCTATTTTTAATGTACACAAACTCAAGGGACCCATTTTCTTTCCTCATGTCCTAGCTCCCACACTGAGATCAACACTAGATCAGTGGAAGCCAGTGAAAGGCCAGCAGACATGGGACAGCACAGATGTTTTACATCCTGGCTTCTTTGGTGTGTGTAAAAGTTTCCAAGAAGAACCTCCCTTTGACCCAGGCAGGAAAAAAGGATCTTGCTCCAGTCTCAAATTTTACAAAGCCACACGCAAAAAAAGTCCATTATTAAATAATTTATGGTTAAAAAACAAAAGCAACATATAGTTATGGCCATGCCTATCACTGAATACTCGGTGAACCAGAAACTCCAAGCATCTACCCTGGAGTTGACACTTTCTAGGCTCTAGAAAAATGCTAACACAGATTTCTTGTGCTGTTTCCTCAAAACAGAAAGCAATTGTTTCTGAAGGTCATGAAGACTTTGGTTTCTGATGATGTTGACATTTTAAAACTGCGTTTGCATGCAGTAGGACTTGAGTAATACTTTTTTTTAACTCAAGAGAAAAAATTAAATTCTGGAATTCTTTCTGACAATGAATGCAAAAGATTCCTTTACTATTACTACTACTTATTATTATTATTATTGTTGTTATTTGTTTTTTTAAGACAGGATTTTTTTGTTTAACAGTCCTGGCTGTCCTGGAACTCACTTTATAGACCAGGCTGGCCTTAAACTCACTGATATTCACCTGTCTCTGCCTCTCCAGTACTGGGACTAAAGGCATGTGCCACCACTGCTTGGCAGATTTTTTATTTTAATGTATTTATTTTTATTTTATGTGAATTGGTGTTTTGCCTGCATGTATAACTGTGTAAGGATGTCAGATCTTGGAATTACAGACAGTTGTTAGCTGCCATGTGGATGCTGGGAATCAAACTCAGGTCTTCCGGAAGAACAGTCAGTGCTCTTAACCATTGAGCCATCTCTCCAGCCCCTGCTTGGCAGATTTTTTTCAAAATTATTTTTAGTTTGTGTGTATGAATAAATGTGCACTTCATGCATGCGTGACCACAATGGTCTGTCAGAATAGGGTGTTATGAGACACTGTGTGGGTGCTGGGAATCAAAGCAGTGAGTATTCTTAACTGTTGAACTCTTTTCCATCCCTGTGGGAAATATTCTTAAATGACAAAGTGTCATATCTAAATAGCACAACCCACTTTTGTTGCTTTTGTTGTTGTTACTTTGTCTCTAGGCCAGAATAGCCTTGAGTTCCCCATGTAGCCCGAGTTCTCCTACAATGTCCTGCCTCTCCTCCCAAGTGCGGAGATTACAGATGCCGCTTCCTTGACCAGTTTCTTTGTTACTGACAATGAAAACTAGGTCCTCAAGATTTATTTTTATGAAAAGACTGATTTGCTATTTATTTGAGCATCTTCATTGCCTTTCTAGTAGTGTAAGCTTAAATGTGGTATATGTGTGTGGTGTGCACACACAAAGGCTGTAAGTGGGTGCTTCTTTTGAGTCAGTCTTACTAAGCCTGAACCTGGAAGCAGGTATGGTCTCAGGTGTGTCTGTAACCTCAGAATGTGGGAACAGAGACAAGAAGATACCTGGACTTTGCTGAAAAAAAGAAAAGAAAACTAAGTTCCAAGCTCAATAAGAGACTCTGCCTCAAAAGAAAATAATAAGGTAGAGGCTGGCCAGTGCTGGCACTCACCTTTAATCCCAGTGCACAGAAGACAGAGGCAGGTGGGTCTCTGAGTTCAAGGCCAGCCTGCTCTATAAGATAGAAAATAACAGGGCCAGCAGCTCCACATACACATGCCACATTTAAGCTTACACTCATGTACATACACACATAGAGGTAATAAAGAAGCTCAAGGGCTGGAGAGGTGGCTCAGAGGTTAAGAGCACTGTTCTTCCAGAGGTCCTGAGTTCAAGTCTCAGCAATCACATGGTGGCTCACAACCAACTATGACAACATCTGGTACTCTCTTCTGTATACTGTATACATAATAAATAAATCTTTTTTTAAAAAAAAAAAGGTGCTCAAATAAAGAGCAAAATAAGTCTTTTCAGAAAAAGAATTATGAGTTAATGATATCTATTTGTGTAGTATTGCTTACTCTAAATTGTGTTAATGCAAGTGTTTAAAACCTAAACAGATCTGAATTTGAAAAGGAATTAAATTTAGTTGGGTGTGGGGCTGCACACCCATGATCTCAGGACTCAGGTAGAGGTTGAAGGATTTCTGCAAGTTTAAAGCCAGCACTGAGCTACATACTAAGCACTCAACAAAGGGACAGGAATGAGGTGGCACAGCAGATAAACACCCTGGCCACTAATGAGTCAAATTTGATCATCAGAACTGTATGGAAGGAGATAATGGAGTATTGCTTGCAAATTGTCTTCTGACTTCAACATGTTTACTGTGGCATACATGCCCCCAAAAAATATATTAAAAATGTGACATAAACATTTTTAGATGCCCCTCCTCCACCCCCAAAAAGTCAGGGTAGTAGAGTCATAAAATGCTATCGCTATGCTGGACAGTGGTAAAGCATACCTTTAATTCTAGAACTTGAAAGGCAGAGACAAGCAGATCTCTATGATTTGAAGGCCAGCCTGGTCTAAAGAGCATGTTCCAGTACACCAGGGCTACACGGAGAAACCTGTCTCATAAAACAAAACAACAACAACAAAAACAAATAAATAAAATGCTATTGCTAAAAAAAAAAAAAAAAAAAAAGAATTTGTTTTAGAAAGCAGATTTCAAATTACATTCTCATTAAGTTTATAAAGCTCTCATCTTTATAACTGTTCTTTTCACATGTTTAAATAATTTCAATATATTTTTCTCCCACAGGTATCATGCAACCCAGGCTGACTTACAATTCCCTATGCAGCCCAGGATAAGCTCGCACTTTTCTGATCCTCCTTCCTCTTCCTTCCAAGTGTAGAGACAACAGCAGCAATCTACATCCCCATCCCTAAAAAAGAAAACTTTTGAGGAAGGGCGCTTAAATCAATTAAGATTACTACCTCAGAGTGCTAGAGGTAGAGAAAACGAGTGATAATGTCTGGAATCCGCAGAGACAATGGGAGTACAAGGCGACAGCAGAGTGCAGTGAGTTTCGTTTTGTGTTGACTGTGTAACTAACACCTTACTGGAAGTCAGCACTCTGCTACGTGCTGGAGAATGAAATGTGTGCATGAAGCAGATGCTAAGACAGCTACATCCCCTTCCTCAAGTTTGAGGCGCTCAGGCCGGGCTTCCTGGTGGCCCTGTGTGCTGGAAATTTAGATGAATATTTCAGAAGTAACTCGTCATGAGGAAGGCATAATTTCGGAATAAATACATTTTATTTAATTGTATCTCCTCTTGCTTAGAGAATTCTGTGTGGTGATAAAAATATTCTAGTAAAAAAAGCCCAAAACCTGAAGTCCCTTTTCCTTGCGGGTTGAGACAAGGCAAAAATCTGATATTCATCCTCCGGCCAGGAGAGGGAGACAGGCCGTGCGCCCTGGAGCATCAGCCGCTCTCTTCCCTACGTCGCTTGCGTGTTGGCGGCGCTACATACGGCGCATGCGCACGTCACTCAGGTCTTTTTCCCCCTAGCGCCGCCGGGCCCGCAGGTCTGCGTGGAGCCGCTGTTGCGGGTTTCTGTTCCGCAGGATGGTGAGTAGGCATCTGGGTCTCGGGGCCGCGCGTGCACGGGGGCTGCCCCCTCCTGTCGCCGATGCCTGCTCCCGGTCCGTCCCGAGCGGCTTACGGGGCAGATGGCATTCGATTCTCTGCTGTGCGGCCGCCGCTCCTAGCGTGGCCTTAATGGCTGCCGGGGGGAGGGGCTGCGGCGGAGGGGTCCCGGGGCTCGGCTTGCTGGGGTAGGGACCCCACTCGGCGCCGGCCGCCTCGGCTTGTCCAAAAGGCTGCCATGCGGAAGTCTACCTCGGCCGGGGAAATGGCTTTTAAACCGGATTGACAGTGGAGGTTGGAGGCCGGGGCGTTCCTGCAGCCCGGAAGGGAGCTCCCGTCATTAGGGATTTGGCGACTCTTCCCTCTTCCTGCTTAGTGCTGGTCCTCGTTTTCAGTGTTTTGTCGAAGTCGTACTAAGGAGGTGCAGTGGGGTATAATATGTAGCAATAACCTAGCGTGCAGTCGAATGTTAGTGGGAAGTCACTGCTGGTAATCACAAGTTTATCACTGAGGTTATCACAAGTCAGGAGAGAAGTGAGAGTTAAATTCCCGAGGTGAGGTGCTCACAGAAGCTTGGTACTGGGATCAGTTGGTACCAGTTCACGAGAAAGCAGGTACAGGAAATGGAATACAGTTTAATACGGAAATTAGTTTGTAGCTGTTAAGTAGGAACTTGCCGTTGTGGAGGGCTGAGGCTTGGGTCAGGGCCATGCTCTTGCCAGCCACCTTTGCATGTTTGCTGATGTTGCCTGTGTTTCACGAAGAAAGTCGTTAAAGCAGCAGTTTTCAACCTGAGAGTTGGGGTCGCATCACAACTCATAACAGAAGCAAAATTATAGTTATGAAGTAACAACAAAATTTTATGTTTGGGGGCCATCACAGCACGAGGAAATGTATTAAAAGGTCACAGCTTTAGGAAGGTTGAGGACCACTGCTCTAGAGGGATTCTTGGTTCCAGTCAGTTTAGAAACATGCTACAAGTTGGCAGTTGTATTAATTTGCTCTAGGATGCTATATTGTTTCATGATTAAAGTCAGAATCCTACTACCACTCAGAAGCTATCAAAGTCTAGGTCATCTTAGGCTACATAGTGACAGCCTGTCTCAAATAAAACCACTGATTGAAACATTTAGTAAAATACTGATAACATTTTTTTTTTTTCTTTAAAGGGGTTTGTGAAAGTTGTCAAAAATAAGGCCTACTTTAAGAGATACCAAGTGAGATTCAGAAGGCGGCGAGGTATGAGCAGCTTTTCCTTTTTCAGTTTCTGAATCTGGTTCGTGGTAGAATATCCTGCTTAATTTTTTTTTTTCTTGCAGAGGGTAAAACTGACTATTATGCTCGTAAGCGATTGGTGATCCAAGACAAAAATAAGTACAACACACCCAAATACAGGATGATAGTTCGTGTAACTAACAGAGATATCATCTGCCAGGTGAGTTTGTTCTAGATTGAACGTTGTGTGATGAGACTCCACAACTCATTTAGTCACTGATAGAGAACATTTTCCTGAAGTTAGTATGTTTAAAGCTGAGACCTATATGGGGCCAGGTGTGGATATCCTGACTCAGTTTGTATGTGCCCTGGTCTCCCAAGGACTTTGTCATACACTCGCTCCAGGCTCTTACTCTATGCCACTTTACTCATTAAAGAGGCTAGTAATTGTTTCAAAGTTTAAAAGGGGAAGACCCACTTTAAAAAAAAAATATTTAATGTACATTGGTGTTTTGCTTGCATGATGGTGTCAGGCACCCTGGTGCTAGAGATGCAGACAGTTGTGAACTGTCACGTGGGTGTTGGAAATTGAACCCAGGCCCTCAGGAATAACATCCTAACTACTGAGCCATCTCTCCAGCCCCTGAAATGGGTCTTAAAATGTACAAAAATGTCTTCTATTTTGGGAGCCCTTCAGAAGATGTCAGTTTCTGTATTCAGAACTTTCATAACTTGGATGAGTAGCTGAAATTTACTTGTTAGGAGATAGGTACACTTGCACAGCGCAGATTTGATTATGCAGGCAAAGTTATCTTACATTATTATAACTAAGCATGAACTATCTAAGACTAGATGAATTTAGTTCAAAAGGTATTTTGAGTAGTTGGTTATTTTTTGTTTTGTTGATTTTTGGGGTGTGGGATTTGAGACAGGATCTGTGTGAATTGTAGGTGAGTGGGGGTGACCACACATAGATGTTCACTGAGCTAGCTCTCCACGCATTTTTAAAAGACACTTTGGGAAAAGTACTGAAGCAACAAATTAACTGGTTTTTCCCTCTCTTACCATAGATTGCCTATGCCCGTATAGAAGGGGATATGATAGTCTGCGCAGCATATGCCCACGAACTGCCAAAATACGGTGTGAAAGTGGGCCTGACAAATTATGCTGCAGCCTATTGTACTGGCCTGCTGCTGGCCCGCAGGGTATGTACAGAGTGCCTTTAGTAAGATGCTTGCACATGGATAAGTTGCCTAGGGCTTCAGGAGAATGCCAGCTGTTTCATTGTAGCTTTAAGGCTATCAGCGAGGAGGAATGGGGTTTTGTCTATCTTACATTTTGTTGTTTCTGCATCTGTCTAGATCAGCTCTGTCTGATAGAATTTTCTTAAGTGGTGAGAGCTGTGGTTTACTGTCCATTGGGGGTAATTTGTAACCTATAGTTTCAGCATTTCAAATTGTCTAATTTTGCTGAGAACTGATGTTTTGTAGTTTTGTTTAATTACTTGTGTTCATTTGTGTGTGGGGTGGGTATGTGCCTGCCATAGCACACTGGCGGTCAGGATAACTGCATGGGTTGATTCTCTTACAACATCTGTGTTGATCAGCAGGCCTAGTACCTTTAGCCTGCAGAGACCCAGCTACCTAGAAGCTATTAGCTTATTCTGTTATAAATGTGGGGTAAGGGGTACTTCAGATCCTTAGTTTCTGTTTTGATGGGGTATCTTTCACAGGTAGTTTATATAGATGTTAAAATTTGAGAGGGTATCTTTACCACTTTTGGGAGGGTGACATTAAGATTTGTTGCTTTTCTACGTGATAAACTGTGTACTAGTAGGAGGTGAAAACAGGAGATTTGCCTTATTTCTGTCCTCAATTTGCGATGTAGTTGGCAAGCATATGCATCAGTGTTGACCCATCATGGTCTGCTAAAATATGCTTTTGTAGAGGGAAGGTTGCCGTGATGGGTGGTTCATCTTAGTGAAGCCATAGCCAGGTATTGTAGAGGAAGAGGAGTAGAGCTACTACAGTATTCTTTTCAGCCTAGGAGTCTACCTAAAATTCTACTAAAACTACATCTGATAACATCGAGTATTAAGATGTTGAAATAATTGTAGTCAAATAGAACTGGAGAAATACAGAAATCACATGAGTGCAAGAATCAAATTGTTACATTGTTGTGGCATGAAAATTTTTAGAATGGTTTGAATGTACTAAAATAGGGGGATTTTAATGTTGACTTTTCTCTGTTCATAGCTTCTCAATAGGTTTGGTATGGATAAGATCTATGAAGGCCAAGTGGAGGTGACTGGAGATGAATACAATGTGGAAAGCATTGATGGTCAACCTGGTGCCTTCACATGCTATTTGGATGCAGGTCTTGCCCGAACTACAACAGGCAATAAAGTTTTTGGGGCCCTGAAAGGAGCTGTGGATGGAGGCTTGTCTATTCCTCATAGGTAATAAATAGTATTCAAGGTTTATGCCTTGATTCCAGTATTTCCTGTTGGTTATTGGTTGGACTGTGGCAACCATTCATTGCCTGCTCTATGTTACGTATTGTGCACAAGAACTTGACAACCAGGAGTCTGGCTCAAGCTAGTCTGGAACCTGAGGTGATAATTTTTCTGCCTTTGCCTCCTGAGTACTGGGATTAAAGGCTGCGCCACCACCTAGCCCTGTTTATTTTCTCATTCTAGTCAGAGTAAAAGTTGATTTATTGAGTTGGGGGAAATGTGGCTTTTAGACTATGCCTTTAAGCCCGGCAGAGACAGGTGGAACTCTGAGTTTGAGGCCACCCTGGTCTACAGAGTGAGTTCCAGGACTGTTACAAGAAAACCTTGTCTCAGAAAACCTTTTTATATATACATATATATATGTGTGTCTATATATATGTATATATATATGAGGCAAGCTTTCAGCCATTAATAAGATCACTGAACTTTCTTGGAAAGTCGAGATTAACTGTTAATTCCTCAAAGTTAAACATTTTTGTTGAGTAGAGTGCATACTGGTTGCCTTACAAATTTCTCCTTGAATAGCTTCGTTGAATGTGACTTTGAACAAATCATTCATTCCTCTTATCCTAGGTACTACTGAGAAATGAAGGGATTTGAGGGATGGATTTTGGGACTACTTCATGGGCTGTAGACAAAGGAAATTTGTTCTAGAAAGCACTGGTGACAGTTTTTGAAGGTCTGGTGTGGCTGTGAATGTTGGGGGGCAAGCACAATGGCTAGAGCCTGGAAGTTTGAGACCACCCTGGGCAATGTATAGACAGACCCCATGAGGATGAAGAACAAGTTTGTTTCTGGAGTTTTTATCTTTGAAATTCACAGATGAGCTGCCAATGATGACATCCCACTAACTGAGCAGTTAGTAGTTGGTCCTTTGATTGCATATGATGCAATAATTGTTTCAAGACGGGACTGATGGCAGCTCCTGAAGTGAATTCCTGGAAGTATAGTAATTTCTTGTCTGTACACTAAAATATGGCAATTTTATTTTAGTACCAAGCGATTCCCTGGCTATGATTCTGAAAGCAAGGAGTTCAACGCAGAAGTACATCGTAAGCATATCATGGGTCAGAATGTCGCAGACTACATGCGTTACCTGATGGAGGAAGATGAAGATGCTTATAAGAAACAGTTCTCTCAGTACATAAAGAACAACATTACTCCAGACATGGTAAAAATTTACCTAAACATGCCTCTTAACAAACACTTGTTTCAGTGGGTTAAAGCCTTGACTGCAAACAGGTGTAGTGGGAATGGTTCCTGCACTGCCTAGTCAGATTTTCCTAGTCAGATTTTCAGTGCATCTGTGCAAACTCGATCACTAGCTCTGCATAATGTGGCAGCAGCTAAGGGAACCAGGTTTGCTAGAGCAATTGTGGTGACAGCAATGTACCAACCTCAGGAACTACTGAGGTGCCCGTTCTGTCCCAGTACAGGCCTGCTTTTTTCCTCCCCTCCCTCCTTTCCTTTCTTAGAAACCAGGTGTTATTTTCTCCTGAACATGCCTCAAATCCTGACACTAGAGACTAAGGCAGTCAGCACTTCATGGGGGACTTTCTCAAGGGGGTGGGTGGGGAATGAGTTGAAATAATTGGGGGTCCATAGTACAGTGAACTGTGCTGAATTATAGTCAATTTAATGAACATGCTGGGAGGGATCAAGCTCTTGCATCCTTGTTCTTGAACTTATGGGGACTGCAGTTAATACTAGGCATTTAGGATTACAGCCTTGAACTTTGTTTTTAAATGTGCTTTGGAACCACCAAGTTTCCAACAATGCAGTCTAACCAAATAAGTAATGTTTGGGGTTCTGTCACATAAAAATTGGCAGTGGTAGACTGTCTTTGAGATTTGTTATAGACTATAGGCATGGCTACCTTCTCACTCATATTAATACACATTGAAAATGCTGTAAGGAAAAGATGGATTATACTATGGAATTTAATCAGGTAACATTGGCTTAGTACTGTACCTTAATAGGGCATCTGAAGTGAAGGCAAATACTGTTTGCTATGCTTTGTTCCAGATGGAGGAGATGTATAAGAAAGCTCATGCTGCTATCAGAGAGAATCCGGTCTATGAGAAGAAGCCAAAGAGAGAAGTGAAGAAGAAGAGGTGTGTGTTCTGTTCTCTAGAAAAGTTTCATCTTGCTGGTCAGATTTTCAGTGCATCTGTGCAAACTCGATCACTAGCTCTGCATAATGTGGCAGCAGCTAAGGGAACCAGGTTTGCTAGAGCAATTGTGGTGACAGCAATGTACCAACCTCAGGAACTACTGAGGTGCCCGTTCTGTCCCAGTACAGGCCTGCGTGTTTTATTGGCTACCTGTAGAAAAAGCTTAGTTGTAGACTCAGTTCCCAAGACTTGTGCTGCTACATCTGTCTACCTATGAATTCATAACAGTTCTGCCTCAGTCTTGAAAAGTGGGCTTGTAGGAATAAGCTTGAGCCATCATGCTCAGCTGAGACTGGCTTTTGAGTTTGGGTGGAATGAGCAATGAAACTCTAGTTGCAGTTGAGTACAGCATCAGAACTTGGGGTGGATGTGATGGCGCAGTTTGTGGTCCCAGCACACAAGAGGTTAAGACATGAAGATCATCTTTCCAAATAAATTAACCTCCATCTCATTACAAAGTGCCATTTTTCAGATGAACTTGGGAGATGTAATTGTCTTTCTTATTTTTATTTTATTGTTTTGTTTGTTTTGTAGGTGGAACCGTCCCAAAATGTCCCTTGCCCAGAAGAAAGATCGGGTTGCTCAAAAGAAGGCAAGCTTCCTTAGAGCTCAGGAACGGGCTGCTGAGAGCTAAAGCAATTTTTTATGAAGACTTTTTTCATAAAGATAATAAACTTACTGACCAAGCAGCCATTTCTGTGTCAGTCAAGCTGTTATTATGAAACTGTAGGGGATATTGTGAAGTCATGACAGCAAAGGAGTGGGACTCACTCAGATCCACCTGCTTTTGCTGGGATTAAGGGCAAGTACCTGGCTGAGAATTTTTTTCCTTCCACAAAACAAGCTTAGTTTTTTTCCAGAAAAAGCCATCTTATACGGACTCCACCAGAGCTCTTGGGTTTCTAGTCTTCCAGGAAGGAGTCACTATGATTTAGCTTGTCAAATCTGGTGAGCAACAGACCCATGATCATCAGGATGTACTTCTTCCATCCATTTATTACAAGTAGAGAAGTGGGAAGAAAATACCTCAGTCACTGAGAATGACAAATTCAGATTTATCAATCTGAGCAGAAAAAAGGGTTGTGGCTTTTCTAGGTTTCATTTTATGCAATAGTTGAAAAGAATGTGCCAGACCTGAATATACGTAGGAAAATAACTTGAAAGAATTTACAAGAGAAAAAACCAGGTAATATATTTGTGCCTCTTAAGAATAGCCCTTTTATCACACAAATAAAAGTTGTCTTCCCTGATTTATGTCATTCTTAATAGTCTGGATTCATCAGTATGTCAGGTGAGGCAGTTCAGGTTCTATTCACCTGGACACTGGGCCTTCAGTTACTCCTTTTATCCCCAGCCTGATGTGTCTGTTGGCTGGTTGATTGTTTTGTAGACAGTGTTTCTGTTTGGTTCTGGCTGTCCTAGAACTCATTTTGTAAATCAAGGTGGCCGTGAGATCCCCTGTCTCCAGAGTGCTGGGATTAAAGGCATGTACCACTACCCAGCCTTCCCCCATCCCCTTTTGAATTTACTGTATATACAGTGCTCTGGCACATGTGGCTGCCTGCCAGAAGGGAGCACCAGATCTCATCATAGCAGTCTCCAGCACTGGCTGGTTGATTATAAGGTCTTCAGGGTGGTAAGTTCACCTAATTTCAGTCACAGTGGTAACTGCATGTTTACATGTGGAATACATGGTGAAGCTAAAAGCTAACTCCATCAGAAGTTAAAATGTGTAAGTATAATACACAAACCATGCTATAAACCCAACCTTTTAATAAAAAGAGTCAATTTACCTGTGTGGTTTTTTTAATTTGAGTTAATGTGCAAACTTACCATGCTAAAACATTAGTAAATTTCCTTGTTTAGACAGCAGCTTCAATGCAAACATGTCCAGCAATGGGATTTGTTAACAGATCTACAGAGCACTCACTGTTTATGGAATTAGACTTTTCACAGCATTAATTTTTTTAAACAGTGAATGTACTTGTGAATTTCTGAAAGGGCAAAAATGAGTTTTGGACATCTCTTGGCAGTTAACTGTCATGACATTAAAGATGATGGCTTCATAGGCCCAAAGGACAGAATCCATTCTTTAAATGCTTTTAAAATCATAATCTTGATGGTGGCAATGCTGCCCAAATGAACTAAGAGTCATTTGTGTAGGAGATTTTCTTCCATAATAATGTTTTTAGGTTATTTAATATCAAAGAATGTTCCATTTCCATTTGATTTGCTGTGACTTTGAGAGCAATACAAGAATAGAGCTGCTTCTCTAATTCTTCCCGGATCTCACTTGGAGCACCATGCAGTAAATAGTCTTTGAGCAGCTGACAGGCTTTTGCCAAGTTTGGTTGTATTACTTGTGAGGTGCACTTCATTGTGCTCTGGTCACAGCTAGTTCTACAGTCTGTACCATAGACACAGTCCAGGTCAGACTCACAGTGGCGATCCTTGATAAGTTCCTTTAGGTTTGTCTCTGGCACAATTTTTCTCATGTCTACCATCTTCAAGTCATACTTCTCATTATACCCTAGGTTTTTGGCACTAGTATCACACATGAGAAAGTTTCCATAGGGGCCATGGAAAACATCTTCCACAAATTCTAGGAGTCCTATGGCTATCTTGGCCTTTCTAGGCCATGAAGGTGTAAACAGCTGATCCATGCTCCTCCTGAACCCAGATGGAATAAAAAGTTCAATGACCCATGGAAGACTTATTCCATAGAGAGAAGTGTATTCAACACTTTCCATCACATAGAGATCACCACAGAATCCCATTAGTTTGGGGGTATGTTCTTTATCTTGAAGTATCACCATCAGAAGAAATTCATTCAACTGGAGAAGTGCCCATGCTGATTTGGCTTCTCCTAAGGAGACCTGGCCATCTCTGTCTCCATCGGCCACTGTTAGGATGAGGTTAACCAATTCAGAGAGGTTTCCTTGGTCACCTAACTTTGCCTGTCAAGATAAGGATTTGACAAGTTACACAGATGGAATGAAAACTAGGAGGTTGTACCAGTTCAGCAAGTCTGAGATATAGTTCTTCAGGGTCAGTCTAGAGTACTGTGTGTGAAGATCCTTAATTTAATCCCTAGTCCTAAACAAAGGCATCTATGTAAAAGATTATGATCAATTCTTTGAGGGCACCATGCTAGCAGTTCTCTTGACACAGAATACAGAATGCCCTACACCTCCCTAATACTGAACATTAGTATATGTGTACTGTATGTGTGTATGTCTGTGCACACATGCAGCACATGTATGAACCTGGTGTGAGGTGGAAGCTGGAGGATGGCTTGTGGAAATCAGTTCCCTCTTTCCAGCATGAGGGTTCTGGAGACTGAATAGGCTTGGTGGCAAGTGACTTTATTCTGAGCCATCTCCCTAGAATAAAAAAGTAAATTACTTCTAATTACTATTTTTATTTTTGAAAATAAAACCTAAAAATTAAAAATAAAAACCTGAACAGGTTTTCTTTCTTTTGAGATGGTCAAATGTAAGCTAAACAGACCCTGAACTAGTTCTTTTGACTCTGCCTTCCAAGCCCTGGGATATAAGCATTCACCAACATGGATTTCTTTAGATTTAAATAATAATTTAAAATCCAATGTAATGGTGCACACTTAAAATACTAGTTACTTTGAAGGCTGAGACGGGAGGATTCCAATTCAAAGCCAGTCTGGCCAATTTAGTCTGTTTCAAAATAAGTTTTTATAAAGATAAGAAGGAAGGGCTAGGGATATAATTTAATGATCCTTGATCCATTCTCCATAAAAGAGGAAAGAACAGGATGGGAATCCAGGTATCTGGACTACATTAATTTTGTTTTACTTCTTCAGTATCAGAACTATTATTTATTCACATAGCCTCACATTGTAGCCCAGGCTGGCCCTGAACTTAACTATGTAGCCTCACAAAACTGGCCTTAAACTTGAGGCAACTCTCCTGCCTCAGTCTCCCAAGTAGCTGAGATTACAGGTATAAACCACTGTGCATGGCTCTAGTTATCATCTGAATGTCAAAATGTGTAGCAGTATAGTGCCCCTCAATTTTATCTATATCTATTATAAGTAATATAAAGGTTATATTTTCCCTTTTCTTTAGAATCATTTCTTCAGAGTGGGATCTCTGATGAAAGTAAAAGAATGTCAATAATGAAGACTTAGTCCTGTGGGTTCCTCTGTAGGAATGCAGTTTCAGCAGGGTAGTGGTGGCCCACACCTTTAATCTCAGCAGAGACAGTCCAATCTTCCTGAGCTGGAAGCCACCCTAGTCTACAGATCAAATTCCAGGACAGCCACAGTTGTTATACAGAGAAACCCTGTCTTGAAACACCACCACCACCGCCCCAAAAAAGGAAAAAAATTGTAGCTTCATACTGGAAGTGTAGTCTAGATACACTCACCTTAAAGAGACTATAGACCATTTCTTTGAATTTCTGCACAGTAGTTCCCCTGGTTGGTTTGTCAAATAGCACTATTTCTTTTCTTGGCTCCAATTCAGTTCCAAAATCAAGATGAGGTGCTTGTTCCATTTGACATTTCACAACACCTGGTAGATTATCCCAAATTCCTAAATACATCTTTATGAAAAAGAATGGTAAATTATGTAATCATATCAGAGGAGACTGTACAAAGCATACTGCTACATTTTTTTGGGGGGACCTTCTCTCTACAAAACATAAACAAACATTAAACCACTCAGCTAAATCTGTGACTCTATTTTTGCATTTTTGAGACAGTCTCACTGTGTAGCCCAGGCTGGCCTCAAACTCAAATCCTCTTGCCTTAATCTCCTGAATACCAGCATACCTAGCTCCTGACTTCATGTCTGAGTATGAATCTGAAGTATTCCCAATGCTTTTTCCTTAAATGACTTCTAAAAGATGAACATAATGCATACCTAAATATAGCTTTTGAAAAGTAGAATTAGATGTTAGGCAGAAGTAAGGACCACTATGTTCTATTTCTCTGGTCCCTACTTTGGGAGGAGACTGTACTTTTGTGTAATACACAAAAATGTGCAGCTAAGATTTAAGGTCTCCCTAAGCTGTTCAGGCTGATGGCAAGTAATGGAAATTAAGTGGGTATGTATCAAGTTAACATTATACAATAGTTACTGCAAACAGCTACCTAAAAGGTGTTAAGTGAAGACAATTGTAATGGAAAGTCAAAGAAGACATGTGAAGAACAAGGAATGTGTGCTGAGGGTATTACAGACAGGCAGCATAACCAGTGGTCTTCAAGCACTGACTGACTTCCAGTGGGTGGGCCTGCAGGAGCGCTCAGGAGACCACACTCACAGTGTGTCTGAATGCCAGACGCTGTAGGACTTAAGTTTGATAATGTTCAATTTATTCTTTCTGTCCCCTCATCTTTACATTTGGAATGAGAAATTTTTTGTTGTTGTTGTTGTTTTATTTCCCTTTTTAAGACAAGGATTCTTTGTGTAGCCCTGAATTTACTAAACTTACTCTGTGGACCAAGCTAGCCCCAAACTCAGAGATCCCCTGCCTTTGCCTCCCTAGCACCTAGGTTAAAGTTGTGTGCTACCACACTGACTTATACTAGGCTGACTCTGAACTCACAGCAGTCTGCCTATCTCTGCTTCCCAAAAGTTGGTATTAAAGGTGTTCTCCAGCACACCAGGCATGGATGGGAATGTTCACCCCTAGGACATTATACACTGGAAGTTGAACTTGCTTTTAACAGAAAGCCCTTGAATTTTCCTTCACTAAAGCAGTTGAGGCTTTGGGACTCTGGCTGTGGACTTCACTGTAAGGTGGACAGGAGCCTAAGAACTGATCTGCCCTGGGGAACTGAATTGTATGGAGTAGAGCTCAGGCTGTGCCTATGCTTGAATTATTCCATTTTATAAAGCCTCACTGCTCTGAGTTACTCCAGATTGAGTGCAAGTGACAAGAAAGAAAGATTTTGAATATTATCCCCACAAGTAACTGACCACCACTGCAGGGAGCACAAACTGATGGCTCTTTTTTTGTGTGACAATAAATTACACATCAAAATATACCAAATCATATTAGGAACACTGACAGATGGACTTTTAATTACACCTGACAGTGTGGAAGTCCTTCCAGGAGACTATGAAAATGATGAACCTGAAGACTGAAGCCTGGAAGGCAGGCTGTTACCTAGTCACTTGCCGTGAATCTCATCCAGGAAAACTGCTGTAATCTTAATTTTGTTTTTACATTGCTTTGATGATAAGTGAGTAGAAGTTTTTATATATCATATTTATCAGCTCTTTGTGGTTTACTTACGATTTAGCTTAGCTTTCTATGCCTACAGTTTAATTCCTCTTGAAGTATGAGTTCTTACCTTGAAAAACCAAAAATTTCCCTGAATACCAACTTGATTTATGCTGCTGATTTATTTATTTTTGAGAGATCTCAAGAATCCCAAGCTGGCCTCAAACTGGCTATGTAGACAAAGGTAACAACCTTACACTTCTGATCCTTCCGCCTCTACCACTTGAGAAGGCAGGAATCTGCAGTGCTATGGACAGGGCCTGCCCAGGGAAGGCAAGCCCTCTATTACTGAGGGTTCTAACTTTCAGATACACCTGTCCCTACCCACTTTGCTACTTCATCTTGTATTTTTCCCAGATAGAACACTACTATATTTATAATGATTTTATTATTTATTTATATATGAGCTGTTTGCTTCTCCCCCCTTTCTGGGTAATACAAGGAGCTTAAGGAAAGTCAGCCCACTTGTCTCATCACCACCACACTCCTCATAGCTCCAATGGTGTCTAAGATGCTGGGGAAAGAAAGGAAGCCTTTGTTGTGTTTCATTTGTGTCAGGTCTTTCTAGTTAGCCCAGACTGACACCAGTCTTCTGTCTCAGCCCCCAAGTGCCTGGATTATAGACACACACCATCATGCCTTCCTTAATAAATACCAACTGAATAATGTATCAAACTATGCAAAATGGAAATACATAAAATTCCTAAAGCTTGGATTCAAGAAATTTTAGTTGTGTAAGTTTTCAAAGAGGTTGAGTTTTTGTTTTGTTTTGTTTTGTTTTGACAAGATCTTGCCATATAGTCCTTTCTGACCTGAAATTTGCTGTGTATATCAAGCTGGCTTTAAGCTTTTTAAACTTGAAATTTTTCATTCCCAGCTTTCTGATGCACACCATGCTCAGCTTCAAGAATTTTTGTTTTGTTTTGGTTCTGTTTTTTCCAAGAGTGTTTCTCTGTGTAGTTCTGGCTGTTCTGGGACTCACTTGGTAGATCAGGCTGGCCTTGAACTCACAGAGATCTCCGCCTGCCTCTGCCTTCCTAGTGCTGGGATTAAAAGTGTGTGACACCAGGACTGGAGAGATGGCTCAGTGGTTAAGTGCACCCTCTGCTTTTCTAGAGGATCCGGGTTCGATTCCCAGCACCCACATGGCAGCTAACAACTGTCTGTAGTTCCAGTTCCAGGCAAAACACCAAGGCAAATAAATAAAGTTTAAAAAAAAAATAGTTTTGTTTTTTTTTTTTAAAAAAGTGTGTGACACCAACACCTGCTTCAACTATTTTTAAAGAATGCTTTTAGTTGAAGGGAAATTTTGAGTTTACTAGCCAGGTGCAAGGATACACAACTGTAGAGACAGCTCTTAAAAGACAAACACAGAATGATTAAGAATAGCTACAGAGAGTCAGAGATACATGAGACTCTTTGGCAAAAACAATAATTAATGATGATGATGGTGATTAGACCTACTGACATGCTGGAGTGTTTATTTAATGTCCATACCTGGTTGTTGGGCTTGGTGGACAAGCATTTCCCAAAGTACAGTGTTTCTGTGACACAGAGGCTGCTGCATGCAGGGCCATCAATAACTCCAGTCTTGTATTTGTCACACTGAAAACCAGAAAATAAAAAAAATAGTAAATGTTCATAAGTAGAAAAAGATGAAGGATCTGAGTAATTGACAGTTACAGTCTTTAACAGAAAGTTCACAAGCTAGAAGGTGATGCTGCACACTTTTAATCCCAGAACTCAGGTGTACAAGGCCAGGACAGCCAAGGTTACACAGAGAAACCCTGTATCAGAAGCGGGAGGTGTGGGGTTATTTTGGAAGTATTTTTCATACTCAATATGGTCTGAAGCAGTAGGGTATCTACTCCATCCAAGAAGAGAAGCACCATATTTTTAAAAACAGTTCCGATTTTTAACTAAATTTAAAAGTTTAAAATAACAAAATAACATTACCTTTATAACTTGTCATCCTTGAGGTCACACAAAAACAAAAAAGAAAATGAGAAAAAGAAACACTCAGTCTATCTTTGATAAAGTGATGTTGAGAGCTTGGTTTGTTGGCATGTGCCTATAGTCCCAGCACACATGGGACAAAGGCAGAGGACCCTGAGTCTGAGGACATTTTGGGCTATAGCAAGGCCCTGCTCAAAACAAACAAAAACATATCAATATAACCGTGAGCATAATAAATGAAGATGATCTATTCAATTAGAAGATTATGTCAGAGCCCAGGAGTAGCTGAGATTAAATTCCTTCAAGGCATTAAAGTTGGCAGGGCACTGTGCAGGAGTTAGGGCTGAGAAGCAAAACCATCACCCTGGTAGGCAAGGTTTAAGGGACAAAAGTTGTGGAAATGCCCCAGAATTCCATCTGCCTTCATCAATGCAGGGTGAATGGCAAATCCTTAAACTGTTAACTCTGTAGAAGCAGGCAGCTGGTGGACTAGAGTTGGGAGGGGCTGTTATAGGCACATGAACTTGCACACACAGCTTCACTTCCAACTTGTTTTACTGCCCAGTTGTTTATGAAAGGAATATAAAAAGCAAATGTTAAATAAAGAAATATCCAGGGGGCTGGAGAAATGGCTCAGCGGTTAAGAGCACCGTCTGCTCTTCCAGAGGACCCAGGTTCGATTCCCAGCACCCACATGGCAGCTAACAACTGTCTGTAGTTCCAGTTCCAGGAAAACACCAAGGCAAATAAATAAATAAAGTTTTTAAAAAAAAAAAAAAAAAAAGAAATATCCAGAAAACTGCTGTGATGAAGAGAACAGAAATAGTGCTATGAATTCAAAGGATTTACTGGCCCCCCTTAAATAAGACCCCAAAGCATAAGACACAACAAAACAACAGCAGGAAATGTAAAACAAGGTGATGGAACTTGGAAAAGAAAGGAACAAAACCTAAAAATAAAAAAGCCACATTGTAGGGACTGGATCTGAGATGGATCAGTGGTTAAGAGCTCTTGCTGCACCTACAGAAAGAGATCCAGGGAATTGAACCCAGGTGGCTCAAGCCCTGTCTAATTACAACTGACAAGCTGACCTGGCACCAGCAGAGCAGGTTGACTCAGTTAGGTGTCCCTCAACAGAATGCCTCTGGTCAACTCCCTCCACACAATCCACCTGAGACAGAGCCACACTCTTATGCTGTCTCTTCAGGACTTTGAGCCATGCCTGACATCATAAAAAACAGATAAAAGCACCTGCCAGCCAGCCCAGGGGCTGAGGGAACATACGCTGGGCTTCATAAAGAACCTCTGGGGAAGGACTGACTGCTGCCTCCTTCAGCTGTTTTGACTTTCAATCTCTAATCCCAAGATCACTCTGTTTTTTAAAAAATAGGCCTTTCTGAACACTTCCTTTCCAAATGAATAACTGCTACATGTTCCTGGGCCTGTATCTTTCCTCCTCTTTTTTACCAGTATCCTCAAATCTAACATCATTGGTGGCCTGGCTAAGTGGTCTACTGGAGCATAAGCTAACTTAAAGGCACAGGCAGTCTCAGGCATGTCTGAGGGCCTGCCCTAGTAGTACACTGCACTTCAGCACGTGTTTATTTAGTTTCCAGCATAAAGAACACAGTGATTTTGACTTTAAAATTCTACTAAGAGTCAAAGGCAGGGCGTGTCTCTGCAGCCCCAGTGTTCACTAAGGACTTCAAGCAGAATGGAAATAGAGTTGCATTCCCTTTTTAAAAAAAATTACTAAGAAAAATTTTCTTGCCCATATCTAAGTCCCTTTTTGTTTTCTTACTAAGAAAAATTTTCTTGCCCATATCTAAGTCCCTTTTTGTTTTCTTAGTACGAAGTCTTTTATTAGTAAATCACTAAACAGCTACTAGTCCCATATTCAGCTGTAAGAATCAGATTTCTTGTTGTGAGCAAAGGCCCCAAGCCAATCCTGCATCAAAGGGGCAGTCTCAAAGAACAGGCTCTTCAGCTGTGGCTTTCTACCATAATAAACCAAAGGCAAATGTCCCACACATACACGTTAAAAAAAGCAGTTGTCTTCATAAAACTACAACCACTCTACATTATATCTACAAAAGTGTTCATCTGTACACCAAAATAGCCAATAGCTATTAAATAATTTTTTAATTAATTAAAAGTCCTAATACTATTATAATATACAGAACATTTTCCCTTTGCTTGCACATACCTTATATTACAAGAAGAGGGCAGTATTTACCTTTCCTTTTACAAAACCCACTTGTGAGAGGATACTGCTTTAACTACAGAATGGACCACAAAGGGGCAACAACAAACATATGTATAGTACTTGGCTTTTAAATATTTTCTTTTTTTTTTTTTTAAAGATTTATTTATTTATTATGCATACAGTTTTACAGAAGAGGGCACCAGACCTCATCATAGATGGTTGTGAGCCACCACGTGGTTTTGCTGGGAATTGAACTCAGGACCTCTGGAAGAACAGTCAGTGCTCTTAACCTCTGAGCCATCTCTCCAGCCCCAGCTTTTAAATATTTTCAAAAATTCATATTTCAAAAATGTACTTAAGATGTCACTTTCAGGTTGCTGCTTCTCCTTAACAAGACTAAAAAACCAAGCACACACAGAGACACATACACACAGAGATAGACACACCCATACATAGACATGCTCATACACATATACAGACAGATACACACAGGCACACATATACACAGATACACAAATGCAAACACACAGATACCCACACAAGCACACACAGAGACACAGATACAAGGCACACAGACATACATACACAGACATGCAGACAGAGAAACAGACACACACACAAAAACACAGAGACACACAAGCACAAGCACACACACATGTACACCCATACACAGAGAGAGAGAGAGAGAGAGAGAGAGAGAAAGAGAGAGAGAGAGAGAGAGAGAGAGAGAGAGAGAGAGAAGAGAGAGAGAGAGAGAGGTCTTCACAATGCCTAAAAACATTTTCTCTATCCCGTCTCAAGTATTGCCAGTCTTCACATTTTTGCACCTGTCTTAAGCTTTTTTCTTTTTTCTTTTTTTTCTCTTACAGTGTACAGAAGAGGGCACCAGATCTCATCATAGATGGTTGTGAGCCACCATGTGGTTGCTGGGAATTGAACTCAGGTCCTCTGGAAGAGCAGTCAAAGCTCTTAACCTCTGAGCCATCTCTCCAGCCGACTTTCATTTTTTCTTCCACTGACTTCCTCTCACATATTAAAGATGTCCAAGCAAGACAAAGTTAAATGAAATACTGTAATGCATTTCTGTCTAATGAAGAATATGGCTTCTAATGTCTTCAATTTAGTGAATCTTATGATTACTGTTCTAAGTAACAAACCATTATCCTTAGGAATTGAATCTCAAAAAGAGACTGATTACATTCAGAGTTCCCTCCATCTTTGGTGCTTCTGTTTAAAAGTCATGCTCCTTTAATACTAACTAGCTAAGAACTACAGACATGACCTTGATCTCTCACCAGAGGAGCCAGTCAGAGGACTCAGGATGGAACTTTGTGGTCCTGAGAAATGCACAGAAGACAAGTATTTCCCCTGCTCCAGCTAATGAAACAGGTAATGCCTAGGAAATCCTGCCTACAGAGTCCAGTTATACAAGATTTCTGTATGGCACTAAAGAGGATTGACTGAAATAATTCCATAGTAGGGACTGTGATTACATATCAGTGGAGAGAGAGCATAACTGGAAAGGAGAGGCTGCTTTCAACCGCGGTTAGTGGTTGCTCTCATCTTTAGAAGGGGCTTCTCACTCCTTACAGATTCCACAGGGGACTCTGGCTTTCCTAAGTACTCTACTCCCCTTCAATTCCTTTTCCCAGTTTCAAGAGCCTATTATCAAGCAAGTAGAGTGGCTCACAACTAGAATCCCAGCACTTTGGAGGCTGAGGCAGCAGGGCCAAGGCCAGCATGGTTTACATAGTGAGTTCTAAGCCAGTCTGGGCTACAGAAAGATCCTATCCATCACATCAGTCCACTTCAAATGCACAAATGCATCCAAAAAAGAAAAAAAATCTTATTTACAGGTAACCAAAGTCATAGCCAAGCCACTTCTATGGGTTCTAAGTTTCTTCTACTCCCTGGCCAGGGCTTATTAGTTGTGTTCTCTGAGATGAAATGTTAGGTAGCCCCAGCTTGTTTCTTAGGACCATTTGACTGGAAAATCTTTTCCCAACCCTTTACTCTAAGCCTGTGTCTGTCTTTGTTGTTGAGGTGTGTTTCTTGTAGGCAACAGAAAGATGGCTTCTGTTGTTGTATCCATCTTGTTAGTGTGTGTTGTTTTATACAAGAGTTGAGACCATTGATATTAAGGGATATTAGTGACCACTGATTGATATTTCCTGCTATTTTTGGTGGTAACTTGTTTGTATTTCCTTTCTCTGGAGTATTCTTCTGTGGGGTTATTGATTGTTTGTGGTTTCATGGGTGTATCTGGGGTCCTTAGTTTGGAGTTTTCCCTCTAATACTTTCTGTAGTGCTGGATTGGTAGATAGATATTCTTTCAGTCTGACTTTGTCATGAAATATCTTGTTTACTCCTTCTATGGTGACTGATAATTTTGCAAGGTATAGTATTCTAGTTTGGCAGCCATGCTCTTTTAGTGTCTGTATAACTTCTGACCAAGCCCTTCTAGCTTTCATCGTTTCCATTGAATAGTCAGGCGTTATTCTGATGGGTCTGCCTTTATAGGTAAGTTGGCCCTTTTCTTTTGCAGCTCTTAAAATTTTTTCTTTGTTCTGTATGTTTTGTGGCTTGATTATAATGTGGCGTGCTGACTTTTTTTGGGGGGGGAGTCATATCTATTTGGTGTTCTGTAAGCTTCTTGTATCCTTTTTTTTTTTTTTTTTTTTTTTTTTTTTTTTTTTTTTTTTTTTTTTTTTTTTTTTTTTTTTTTTTTTTTTTTTTTTTGCCAGTCTTGCATTTTATTGCCTCTCCATCAGGCCTTGACTGCATACTTGCTCAGCGGGTACAGCTTCTCCTTCCACTGCTGCTTCTTTGTCTTCAACTTCTCTTCATGCATGGTGAGTTGGCGGCGCATAGCTCTAGTCTTCTTGGGTCGCAGGTCCAGAGGCTTGTACTTCTTGCCCTTGTAGAATTTCCTGAGGTTTTCTTTTTGGGTCTGGTTAATGACAGTGAGTACACATGCGATGGATTTGCGGAGGACACATATCTTGGAGAGCTTGGATGCGGCACCACCTGTCACCTTGGTGACTCGAAGCTGAGACAGCTCCACCTTCAGATCGTCCAGTTGCTTCAGCAGTTCTTCCTTCTTGCTGCGTAGGTCCCGAGCCTTAATCTTGGCCATGGCTGCGTTGCTCTGCTTCTTGTATCTTTATAGGCATTACCTTCTTCAAGTTAGGAAAGATTTCTTCTATGATTTTTATTGAAAACATTATCTGTGCCTTTGAGCTGGTATTCTCCTTTTTCTATTCCTATTATTCTCAGGTTAGGTCTTTTCATGGTGTCCCAGATTTCCTGAACATTTTGTGTTAAGGCTTTTTTGGTTTTAGTATTTTCTTTGACTGATACATCTATTTGAGCTACTGAGTCTTCCACTTCAGAGATTCTATCTTCCAACTCTTGAATTCTGTTGGTTATGCTTGTATCTGTGGTTCCAGCTTTTTTCTTCAGGTTTTCTAATTCCATCTTTGCCTCATTTTGTGTCTTTTTATTGCTTCTATTTCAGTTTTTAGTTCCTGGCATGTTTCTTTCATTATTTGGTTTACCTTTTCATGATTTTCTTTCAATAATTTGTTCATCTCTTCCAATTTTTTGTTAGTATTTTCTTCTATTTCTTTAAGGGAATTTTTCATATCTTCTTTGAGAACTTCAATGATCATCATAAAGGTATTTTTGGTGTTGCTTCCTTCTGTTTCCTCTTCATTGCTCAGTTCAGGTCTTGTAGTTGTAGGACCGCCACTTTCTTCTGGAGTTACCTTGTTGTTCTTTATATTATTATATATATTTTTGCACTGGCGTCTGCCCATGGCTTCAGTGGTTCATGATTAGGTGGCTCCTGGTCAGTTGTGGCAAGCGGGCTTGTGTGTTTCCTGTCACCTCTGAACAAGAGGTCTGCTAAATCTCTAACTCTACTATGGGCAGGGGACTGAATTTCAAGTCCTCAGTCCTTCTCTGTTTGAGCAGTTGGAGTCGGGGTGGCCGCACAAGCTCCCTTGTCTTAGCAGCAGCTGGGGGGGGGGGACCCTGACAGCCAAAGTTTATCTCTGTCTGCTAGGGAGTGTGTGAGGACACACTCCACAGACAGCACCTGGTCCTGGAACCGGAACCCGAGCGGAACACAATTTTCCCTGGCAGGGATTCAGGCACTGGAGCCTGCTGACCCCACCTCACCTTTGGGCGGAGTCTGAGTCTGGTTTTCAGAGTCCTCAGTCCTTCTCTGTTTGAGCAGTTGGAGGCAGCAGCATTATTTGTAATAGCAAGAACCTGGAAACAACCTAGATGTCCCTCAACTGAAGAATGGATTAACAAACTGGTACATCTACACAATGGAGTACTACTCAGCAGTAAGAAAAAATGATATCCTAAAATTTGCAGGCAAATGGATGGATTTGGAGAATATCCTCCTGAGCGAGGTATCACAAACCCAGAAAGATAAGCAGGGGATGTACTCACTCATTAGTGGACTCTAAACAAACCAACCAACAAACAAGAAAAAAGCAAAGCATGACCAAGCTGCAAACCTCAACCACTGAACAGCTTGGAATCAGAAACACCTTGGACTGACCCTTCGGATCCCACTCCCCCGAGAGGAACACCTGACTCAGTCTTGAGGTTGGGGGGAGAAAACTGGATCTGCCAGGAGTGGAGGCTGAACTAAGCAATACGGGGACAGTAGGACCTTGGGACTGCCTGCTGCCTGCCCAGGGAGGGGATGGGGAGTTGTGGAAAAGAGAGAGTGACTTGATGTGGTGGGAGGGGGAAGGGACCTTGATTAAAGATATACAAGGATAGAAAGTGTGACTTCTTTGTTCATAATAATAAAATAAAAATAAATTAAAAAAAACAAAGTTAAGCCAAGTCTGAAAGTGCATAGTCCCCCCACCAAGATAAAAAAAAAAAAAAAAAAGAAATGTTGGGTAAATCTGACTCAATCTGGGGAGAAACACTTTCCAGATCCTTCCTATTTTACAAGGCTGTGGGAAGTTTTGTTTTGAGACAGGACTTATTATTACTATCCAGTCCATGATTGGCCTGGAACTTGCTATATAGACCAGTCTGGCCTTGACCTCACAGAGATCCACTGCCTCTCCCTTCTCTATAAGCTTTTCTCTACCATTCTACCTACAATGCTCTCTCTGTCAACAACTCTTTGTATTATAGACTAAGTCATCTTAAGACAGGATCTTAGGCTGTTCTCAAAATCACTATGAAGCCAAGTAGACAGACTTCCTACTGTTCTGCCTCTACTTTCCAAGTGCTTTTAAGATATATTCTATTTATTATTTGGGGGGGTGGGTGCATGAGTGCCATGCCATGGCGGTTGCATGAAGGTCAGAAGATAACTGTGAATTCAGTTCTCTCCCTGCATGTTTACATGGGTCCCAGAACTTGAACTCAGGCCCTTAGGCAGGCATGGATGTACTTTCCCCACTGAGTAATCTCCCATCCCCAACCCACCTCTACTTTTTTTTAAAAAACAGGGTTTTACTGTACCTCAGGCTAGGTCAAATTTGAAATCATCTTGCCCCAGTATTCAGTCCTGGGATTCCACCATACCTGAAGGAATTACACTTTTTAAAAGACTACTATAGAAGGCTGGAGAGATAGCTCAGCAGTTAAGAGCATATACTGATCTTTCAAACTACCTGATTTTGGTTCCCACATCCATACCAGATAGCTAACTACCTGTAACTCCAGCTCTAGGAGGCCTGATGCCCTCTCCTGGCCTCTGCAGGCACTGCACCCAAATACACATATTCACATGTATAAGTTCACACACACACACACACACAATGAATGTTATATGATAGTAATTGCTTTAAAAATAAATATTTTAAAATAGAAAAATACTTAGAGAAAAGCTAAAAGCAACACTGCCAATACCCAGAGAAGAAAACAAAATTATGCTTTTAAATGTTGATAAACAGTGGTATTTGTGGATCTTCTTTTGGATCTGATGTGTCTCTTATTAATCCTCCTTCACAAACATGAAACTGAGGATTTGAGATGAAAGCTCCTCAAGTCTTATCCACAGAATGCTGTGATCTTTTGATGTTCATTTAAGTATGGTTTTAAGATAATGCAGCTTTTAATTTTATACCTAAAACCTAACAACAGAAACTTTATATTCTCTGGCTCAGTTCAGTCTACTTACATAAAAGAACAGTAGATGTAGTAATAAAAGAGAGACAATCTGCTTAGACTTTGTATTTCAAAATAAGAATAATTGGGAATAGAATAAGGTGTATATATTGCTGAAAATTTTGAAAACCCGGGGCTAGAGAGAGATGGCTCAGAGGTTAAGAGCACTGACTGCTCTTCCAGAGGTCTTGAGTTCAATTCCCAGCATCCACATGGTGGCTCACAACCATCTATGATATCTGGTACCCTCTTCTGTATACTATATAATAATAAAATAAATAAAATAAAAAAATTGAAAAACCAGTCAACTCCTTAGACAAATATTACACAACCAAAGCACTGGAGGACAAATCTAAAATGTATCACAAGTTTAAAATGTATTACATTTTAAGGCAGTGAGGGTCAGGGTGTCATTGCTCACACCATGATTCTTTGTGAGGGTGGGGCTCTATGTCCACAAACTGGCCAGTAACAGGGTTAAAGGGCTTGATGGCCATTTGCAAAGTCATTTCAGCTCCAGAGTTCCCTCTGCCACGTACAAGTGCACGTATGTGGAGATCAGAAGACCACCTCAAGTTTTATTCCTCGGGAGTCAAATGAAAAGTAACTACATTTTAAAAAAGCTATCAGAGGGGCTGGAGAGATGGCTCAGTGGTTAAGAGCACCGTCTGCTCTTCCAGAGGACCCGGGTTCGATTCCCAGCACCCACATGGCAGCTAACAACTGTCTGTAGTTCCAGTTCCAGGCAAACACCAAGGCAAATAAATAAATAAAGTTTAAAAAAAAATAAAAAAGCTATCAGAAAATGTACTTCAGAATTAAAAATTATGATGGAATCACATGTTTTTAGTTCTTACAAATGAAAAGAAAATTAGGGTAAATGGTAATGAGGTACTTCAATGCTATTTCAAGTGACAGAATACATACCAACAAATGCCTTATGTTTGATAAGATGTGAATACAAGATAAAATCCCAACTGCTGTGGAATGATCCCCTTGTACACTGTAAAGATTTGTCACTCAAATTGGTTTAATTAAACACTGACTAGCCAGTAGCTGGGCAGGAAGTATGTATGGGTGAGGTGACCACACTAAGGATGATGAGAAGAAGAAGGGTGGAGTTAGGAGTTGCCAGCAGAGGGAGCAGGAGATGAACATGCCAAGCTAATAAAAGGTACTGCCACATGGCAGATCATAAATAGAAACAGGAGTTAATTTAAATGTAAGAGTTAGCTAATAACAAACCTAAACTATTGCCTGAACATTTAAAATTCATATTCAGCCTCCGAGTTGGTTATTTGAGACTAGGCAGTTGGGGCAGGAAATGTCCATTTACAACTAACCATTGACTTTTGGTTATCTCTTAGAGTAGTATCTCTAATATCACCAGATGGTATGAAAGGCTTTTCTGGAATGGGGTTGCAAGGTGCATTAACCAAGTACAGTTATTGTCTATTAGAGATGTGAACACTGCAATATTAAAGATACTGAAATAAATATTCAGTAATATCTGTTGTTTAATTTTGTTAATAACTTTTTTTTCCAAATATGTTTGGCTAATAAATACTTGATTCAATGAACATACATATTTGTGTGTGTGTTGTTATGTGTATGTACATGTTTGTGTGTGTAAGTGTGGGTTGTCTGAAAATGGAGACTGGTGATGTTAGATGTCTACTCCCTATTATTCCCTAATTTATATGACCTCATGGATTGGCTAGACTGGCTGGCTATAGAGCACGAGAGTCCTCCTATCTCTGCCTCCCTGACTGAGAATGTATGCATAAACCTCTGTGCTTGGCTTTTTATGTTGGTGTCTCAGATACAAATGCAAGAATTTTACTCACTAATCCATCTCCCAGCCTGATAATATTTATTTCATTATGAATACTTATTTTCATCTCTGTTCAGCTATTGGCTCTGCAAGAGCCATGCATATGGTTCCTGTTGTATACACACATCTAAGACAACTGGCCTGGGTCAAAGGTCATCCAATAATTAGAGAATCTTTAACTACTGGAATCCTAAGAATCAGCCCCTCTCCTCCTTCTTCGTCCTTTTCTTCTGAGATAGTTTTTCATCATGTATCCCAGTCTTACATTGAACTTATATTCCTCCTGCATCATGTTCAGCAATCACAAGCCATTATTATTAAAAACATAGTTGTATGATGGCATCAGCAAGATGGCTCTGTGGGTAAAAGTGCTTAGCAAATAACTCTGATGATCTGAGTTCAACCCCAGAGCACATGTGAAATGACAGCTGCAGCAGCTCATACATCTGTTACCTTAGCACTCCTAAGACAAAGAGGACAAAGAGACTTATCCAGAAGCTCACACAGACAGCACAGCACAGAGCAGTGGCAGAAATAGGAGCATAAAGGAAGGAGATAACTCAGTTGTTTTTTGACATTTAAAGCCACATGCATGCACACACTCGAGCACGCCCACATGCATGTGCACACACATACAAGCACTTGCACACACATGCATACACACACACAAACACACTCTAAAAAATTTTGCAATTTTCTAAGATGGGTACAGTTTGAAGATAACTACCCACTTGGACCTTGAGGTCCTTGGTTTGAGCCAGAGTTCCATTAAAAAAAAAAAAAAAGAACAAAACAAAAATAAATATGTGATTCTGAAATAAGTATTTTGATGTATATTAAAAGGTATTCATAGAAAAGAGTTAGGGGCTGGAGAGATGGCTCAGTGGTTAAAAGCACTGGCTGTTTTTCCCAAGGACCTGAGTTAAATTTTCAGCACCCACATGGAAGCTCACAATGTCTGTAATTCCAGTTACAGGGGATCTAACACCTTCACACCAATGCACATGAAATAAATTTTAAAAAAAGAAAATAAGGAGTTAACTTAGTCAAAACCTCAAGTACTTAAATATGAGTGCTCTACAACTAGTAAGTACTGCTATTAATCTTGAACTGATAAAATGATCTTTATAAAATGTATTGAATCACTAGAAGAAAAAAGTGATAAATATATACCCTTTAGATTAAATTTTTGTATTTGATATGACTCCATTTATTAAAAATATGTATTATAAGATGGGAATGGTGGTGCACACCTTTAATTCCAATACTTGGGAGGCAGAGGCATGCACATCTCTGAGTTTGAGGCCAGCCTGGTCTTCTGAGTGAATTCTAGAACAGCCAGGGCTACAGAGAAACTCCTTTTCAAAAACAAACTAAAGTATTCTGAAAAGTCTATACATAATACACTTATACCCTAAACATTTAAAAATCTAATATATAATAACCCAAATTTCAAATATATTTCCAAACTAAAACAACCCCTCTTTTTCAGTGAGATTGGTTCCACACTGGATATACTGACTTACTTGTACTATATATTTAGAATTCTGAATATTGAATTTATCAAAAAGTTCCTTTACTGTTGGAAACATCTATTATTAGTTAGTCCTTACATAGTAAGTATAGTTGGCTATAGAACGTTTTTGAAAATACTCAACAATTTAAAATACGTACTATGATCTTCTTACAGTCCTTCCCTCTGCACAGCTCTGTATAGGTTGAATACTGCACATATATGATCCAGCTTCCAACAAAAACCACCAACCAGGAGAAGAAAAGATACTTCACCCGCATGTATGAGATACGAGCCTGCAAGTGAAGAACACACAGAAATCACTCAGCTAACAGCAGCCAGCATGTGCTGCCCTGGAACAGGGTGCTCTCTTTGCTCAGAGAAGCACAATATGCATTTTAGGCTTTCATATGGCACTTCTACAACAAAGTACACTTTCAGGTCTTAGAAAAGTAAGTTCCCAGGTCTTGCCAAGAAAAAGAGAACAAAATCCTTCTTAGGATGTACAGCCTTTCAAATAACACCATGGAAGCTACTTACTCAGCATAGGCAGCACTCCTCTGAGACCAGGAAATGAGAGCTACAGTATTGTTTATTAAAAGCTGATAAAACATTGTTTCAGATGAGAATTTTAAAGGTCTTTATGAATAGACATAGTAACAATAAGATATTTTAGCCAGCTGCTGGTGGTACACATCTTAATCCCAGCCCACAGAAGGCAGGAAGATCTCTGTGACTTCAAAGCCATCCTGGTCTACAGAGCAAGTTCCAGGACAGCCAGGGATACACAGAGAAACCCTGTCTTGAAAAACAAAAATGACAACAACAACAACAACAAATGAGTTAGCCAGGTATGGTGGTGTATATCTGTAACTCTAGCACTTGGGAGGTAGAGGCAGGAGAATCAGAATCAGTAGTCCAAGGTCATCTTTACTTACACTGAGTTGACAATCTAGGCTATATAAGATTCTATCTCAAAAGAAGAAAAACAATGAAAAAAGGAATATGAAAAGAAAAGCATAAATTACTCCTCGAATGTCAACTAGTAATGCCACACAATAGGATCCTCTTTGCATTGTTTTGTGTCCACTGCTTTGATATCTAACCACAGCTGTTGGTGCCTTTCGATATCAGACACAGGTCAAGTTGCTTAATCTTCAAATATGGCAACTGCTTGACATAGATTGATACGACTTTTTTAGGTCAAGAGTTCCAGTGGTTTGATTTAATAAACAGTAGAATTGAGGTCTACAGAGGGAACTAAGCAGAATAAATTAAAGATGCACACACAATGAAAAGCTAGTTTTGCTTGACAATCCCAAGCCAGTTTCTCACACTTGGCAAACAGCAGAATCCTGTGAGCACTGTGAGCTTGAAAAGAAAAAGGAGGTGAAAGAGCCAGGGTGCACCTGCAGAACACAGTGAGTTCAGGGAGCACCTGCAGAACACAGTGAGTTCAGGGTGCACCTGCAGAACACAGTGAGTTCAGGGAGCACCTGCAGAACACAGTGAGTTCAGGGTGCACCTGCAGAACACAGTGAGTTCAGGGAGCACCTGCAGAACACAGTGAGTTC